>JABTXL010005037.1:5328109-5398323 GCA_025134845.1 Neodon shergylaensis
ACACCACAACATACCACACACCACACACATACCATGCATGTACACACCCCACACATACACGCCACACCACATACACATACATGAAAATTTACATGTACACTGAAAATAAGAGTTATATGAGACCCATAGCCCTAAATACTAAATTAAACTGAGTCAAATGCCAAACCATGTTATTATTTTAAATTAGATTATTATTCTTTCATATATTTCTTAAATATGAGAAACATTAAGTCTCATATTTTCTGTTGAATTTCACTAAAATGTAACACAAATATCATGTATAACCCCACATAACTGCAGTTATACATAAAATAATATACTATGATGATAATTAAGTAAAAATATGTGGGGGAAGGACTATTTAAAATAAATCAAATTATAAAAACAGATATTAGACAATGCTTTATTACAAAATATTGACAGTGATTAATAACAGCCCTGAGAGGTATTTTCCTATCTTCTCATCCTTGCGCGCGCTCTCTCTCTCCTGTCACAACAGTTGCAAGTGATTAGTTCAGCAGTCGCTTCTCTATCAAATAACGAGAAGTATGAAAAGATAGCGCCTCAGGCTGTTAGTATTGCAAATTGAATCTCAGAGATATTTACCTAACACAAAAATTGTGAGCATGAGCCCAGAGGAAAATCAAAGAGCCTCGACTACAATAAAGTAAATGTTATAAAGCATCAAAAAATGCCAATTAAAATAGAAATAAACTGAAAATGAGGTAGAGGTGTTTGTAATAAATAAACTGTCGAATAACCAATGCTTACTACATAAAAGCCTTTCATAAGAGCCTGGTAAATACTAACATGGCGATGGACGGAAACAGGCTGAGATCAGAACGGAAAAGATAAATATCCAATATGTGAGCAGAGAATGCTCACCGGTCCTGGATATCAAAGAAATGTTCCCTGAAATAGCACTTAACCCACAAAGTGCTTAAAGCTTTTTTAAATGAGCGTATGTCCTGTGCTTAGTAAATGCATGGTAGAGCCAGGCTTGGAATGATTGCAGAAGAGATCTCTACCACTTTTAAGTCTAGTAATTCGTCCCCTGCACCAATAAAACGCTCAGAAAAACTGGAAATAAACTTTAAAATATTTTCACTGGAGCAATATTTTCTCATGAAAATTCTTAAATGCTGCCGGGTGGTGGTGGCGCACGCCTTTAATCCCAGCACTAGGGAGGCAGAGGCAGGCGGATCTCTGTGAGTTTGAGGCCAGCCTGGTCTACAAGAGCTAGTTCCAGGACAGGCTCCAAAGCTACAGAGAAACCCTGTCTCGAAAAAACAAAAAAACAAAAGAAAACAAAAAAATTCTTAAATGCAAGATAGAATTAAAATACTAAGCAATTCTCACATAATAGAAATTAACAAATTATACTTTTCTTTCTCCCTCCCTTCTGGCATCACCACCCTAAGTCTTCACGTCCCCAGATGAGAAACAGAGCTGTAGACAGTCTCCAGAACCTGTGACACTTAGTCCAGAAAAATTCTCGCTGCCCGTTTCTTCTTGAAACAGTTGTTGCAATGATGAAACTTTGATAAAATAATTTTATCTTCTTTATTTCCTCCTAACCCCAGTGATTCTCCCTTTATTCCTTCCCGTCTGGGATTACAATGCTTCAATGACGTTGATCTTCGTGGATGTTAAGCAGTTCTGCTGTTACTCTTTCAGAAGAGGAATGTGTTGTTTTAACATATGTAGGCCTCTCAGTTAGTTTCTGCCTGTGCTAGATCTTACAACAAAGAAAACAAACACTTTTATTCTAAATTAGACATAAACCTAGTGCTTCCTTTGTGTTAACCCAGTTAGACAGTGACTTCTCGAGAAAGGTTATCTTATGACCTCCATTGCAGCTATACAAACACCCAACTGTAATTATAAGTCTTTAAGATTTGAACCTAATTTTACTGTGCTCCAAATCTGATTAGATCAGCCAAATACGAGAGGAATTTACGGAAAAGAAAATTCATGTCATTTGAATTAATTATACAAAAATGAATTAGATATGTGTTCTATTTGCTCATTGATGCAAAAGTAAAGAAACAGATTTTAGAGCTAGAGGTTATTTTAAGGTTTAATAAGATTTTTCCTTAAGAGAAATTAACATAAAGTTATGTATTAGTCTTGCAAAGTTTTGATTGTTTAGAAACTGATTGCTTTATGAATCATTTTCTTGAATTCACTTTATATCTTTTTTTTAAAGGAAATATACTTTATTTATCTGATCCTCTGAGATAACATGGCCAACAGTCACTGATGTGCATACAATAGGATTATGTATTGACTATTTACAATTTACAGTAGTATTTTTTTCCTCTGAAAAATAATATAAGTATAAAAGCTAGGTAAACATGAGGTGCTGCCATTTGGGACTTATCATAGCTTAAAGAATTAGGCTTTAGCAAATAGTCAAAAAATCAATCTGGGAAATAGAGAATTATATCTTTATGACATCTGTTTTGAGTATTTTTTTATTCAAGAGACATGGTTCAAGGAGAAATTAAAGACTTTTTGTAGGTATTTTGCTAAGTATTTTGGGGAAATGTTTAGCAGAAAAAAAATGGAAGTCATTAACCACAATTAATTTCAATATTATATTCATTTAATAATCTATCATCCTATGGCATCAAATGCTATGGCACTGGCTACAGTTTACTTCAAGGAATGTTATATGTAAGTAGTATAAACTTCATGTCATCTCGATTACCCAGAGAAGTTCTTTGAGTTCATGCCATCTCAGTTATCCAGAAAAAAGTACTCAAAGTTCATGCCTTCTCGGCTATCCAGAAGTGCTTAGAATTGTCGCTTGTTCCTGGCTTAAGCTTTTACTTTCTCCTATTACTATAGTCCTTAGTGATAGCCTTCCTGGCAACTGATTTATAAATACCATGGGGAAGACATTCTCTTAAACTATCGTTTTCTTATTCATAAGAAAGTCCGGTTGTTTGTATTACATAGAAAGACATTTTAAGTAATTACAGCAAAACAAGGTACAATGAATCTACTACTCATGGCTTGGGACTGTGAAGCAAGCCTGGACTATCTGAAAGACCTTCAATATGTTTCAAGAAGCTCTCCTCTCCCCAGGTATAAAGTATGATCAATAACATCCTCACAGAGTTGTGGTATTTACATGAGAGAAGACATATAGGACACATGACATGACAGGTACTCAATGTGTGTCATTATCATCAGAGACATTTTTTAAAACATAGAAAGAGAGGTAGACTTCTGGGGGCTTCTGAGAGAATGCCATCTGTCATTCATTAAATTATTATTTTATGCCATTCTTAAACTGAAATGACAGAAATTACTATCATCAGAATTGAGCAGAGAACCTCACAGCAGACCCTGAAATAAGTCCCCCAGTGCTAGGATTGTTTCATAGCTATATTACTTAAGATATTAATGCATTATTAGTGAAAGGACATTTGTGTTGATCAGTGGAATAAACTGGAAACTCCAAATAGCTCCTCTGATGTTCAATTCCAAAGGCTCAAATGTATCAGAGAGTGAGTATGCAGAGCAGGGATAACTGGACAAGACAAAGCTTGACTTAAGTCTCGCCATTTACGTGAAAATAATTCAGTCTGATGAAGGAGCTTGTTTTTTTGGAAAATATAGACCATCTAAACCTTAAGATCTAAATCTAGCAGAGAGTTATAGTGAACACTAAAGGCATGGCCCATTGGCTTCATCAAAATGAAAACCTCTTGCCCTGCAGAAAATGCTGTTACAAAGACTAAAAAACAGGCTACTTATCTGTAAAAGAGCCAATGTCTAGAATCTATAAAGAACCCTCAAAAGAAAGCAAAGACTGTACTATGCCCCCAAAATGATTGAAGTGGGTATACAGATGAGATACGAGATGCCTAATGTCATTATTCATTAGGGCAAAGCAGACCAAAGCTTTAGTGAGACACCGTCGCAGCCAGTAAAATGCTAGCAAGACCACAGAGGAGCTCCCATGTTGATGCTAGGAAGGTAAAATAGCAACATCATTCTGGGAAAAAAAATGCCAAAAGTTTGATATTTCTTAAAACATGAAACTACCTGACAGTCCGGAATGTGTACCCTTGGGAGCTTAGACAGGCTGAATGAAAACATTCTAACACCAAAACCTGCACATAAAATGTGGAGTGACATCATTAACCAACAGCTGGACCTGTAACAATCCAGTCATCACACAGTTGTGAAGAGTTCATCCTTTATAGCCCTGATGTCACGCAGCAAATAAAGGCAGAAGCTATGGAAATGCTCCTAGAACTTGGACCCGTCTCAACTGAGAAGGGCATGTTTGCACAGGCTACACACTGGATGGGACTATTTATGTAACGTTCTTGACATGATGCATCTCAGGATTATAGAACAGATTTGTGTTTCCTGGAGCTGAGGAGGAGGTGAGGCAGGAGGGAAATGAGTGTGGCTATAAAAGGCACCAAAGGAACCCTGGGGAAGACAGAAAGCTGTTGTTTCTTGATCCCAGTTGTGATATGCAAGATTTTGGTAAGATGCTACCCCTGGGGAAACCAGAAAAGGTCACACGAGCTCCTTTCTAAGTACTTATTAGAATTACATCTGAATTTACAGTTCTTCAAAATTGTACATCTTAATTTAATCATTAAGCTGTTGATTTTTTTATAAAGTACTGTGCGCATTTCTGTGTAAAAGTTCCTTCGCCCACACAGTGCTATGTACTTCCTCTTTCGGCTGCTCAGAACATATCTTCTATAATCAGTTGCATAATTACGTTCCTGCTGGTCTGAAAATGAACCAAATCATTTCAAAATTTATTTTTAAAAACAAACTGTGAAATAAAGCTGGCCATATTTATTTTTAACTTAGGACAGTGAATTTGGCATGAAAATCTCTGAAATATTAATGTGTGAACATTTAAAATAATTAAAATAATGTTTGCAAGATAGCTTTGTGTGTTTTCATGTGAGTAGAGCTGCTTCTAGGAGGTAAACTCATTACTATGTCTTCTTGTTCCTCACTGTCTACATAGACCCTGGAGCTACTTAATATTTTTACTGACTGAAACTGAAGTCTAAAACTTAATCTTTCATATATGTATATCTCATTCCAGTGCAAGTTCATAAAAAGGAGCATATATCACATATTCTTTGTTCTTAAAACTTTACACTCATGCTTATATATGCTAAATATAAGGGGATAGGCTAGTAGTCTTATAATCTGTCTCTTTTAATAAAATATGAGATGTGTTAATCCATAGCTAAGTATCTCTATGCAAAAATATAATAAATCAAAGAGATTAAAGCTAGAATTGAATAAGATTCTTAATTTTTTCCTGCCTTACTCTTAATTCTATATTTAGTGACTACAGAAACTCAGATTATAAGGGCTGAGGACATGGCTTATTCGTGAAATCACTTGCTGTACAAGATTGAAGACCTAAGTTCAATTTTCAGAGGCCATGTAGAAGTCAGACTCGCAGTGTAAGTGTCTGTAGTCCTGGAGCTGAGGAAATGGCAAGTGAAGACAGGCGAATCCCTGGAGGCTTGTGGGCCAGCTGGCCTACATGGTGGCTACCAAGAAAGACCCTGTGCCAAGCCAGGCAGAAGGTGAGGGCCCACACCTGAGGTGGTTTCTTGACCTCTACATGCACACTATGACACATATACAACCATATTTGTGCATGTGTCCCCCACACACACATAAGCACACACTCACATACTGTGATAGCTAACCTGGTTGTCAGCTTGCCTACATCTGAAATCAACTAAACCCAAGCTTCTGGCACCCCTGTGAGGGATTTTCTTCATCAGATTCTTTGAAGCAGGAAGACTCAGCCTAAATCTGGCCACTCCTTCTGGGCTGCGCACATAAAAGGACATGGAAGATGGAAACATTGTTTTCTGTCTGTTTGTCCTCCCTCTTGTTGGCAAGTTTATATATCTTGAACTGTGACTAGATTCCAACATAGACTGAAAACTAGCAGCAGCCCAGGGATCACTCTGGACTCTAGCGCCATGCTGACCTGCAGAGATTCAAGCCTTGTGGCTGAGCAACTACTGGATACTTGAACTTTCCAACAGGAGGCAGCCATGGTGGACTACATACAAGACCATAGCTTGTAAGCCACTCTAATAAATCCCCATTTTCACACTCACACTCATATGTACACACACACACACATTGAAGAAGGACGCTTAAAAGAAATCCCACACTAGCTCAGCACTGAGAATAATAGAGGGTTATTTATTTAGGGGTAGACTCACAGGTCACAATCCTTTGCTGGAATGGAGAACAGCAACCGGTTACAGCTGGAAAAAAGGCCGGACATGCACTTTACATCAGCACAAATAGTATAAGAGGCCACGCCCAAGTGGGCCGGTAACTTAAAGGCCACTGGTGGTAGGATTTCCTACAGCAGCACTTTTCATTTTATCCTTTCTGTTCCTTTAGAGAACCTAGATTAATATGCACTCATTAACTTAATTAAGTTCTAAGAATAATACAGTCTATAAAAGTTGAATTTCTACCCACATGTCTTATCTTTCAACAGCCTTTAAAGCAAAGCCAATGTTTTCAGTCAATGCTCTTCTTACAGTTAAGAGGAGAATGTCCCATTGATGCACAGATGAGGCTTGAGAAATATTAAGCTCCTAGCCCTACTTGTAATTTTATATTCACTTCCCTTTTAATCTATGTAATAATTATGTCCTAGAGTCAGGATGGGAGGATCACTCATTTTTAATTCCATACACCTGCTTTAATTTTGGCATACTCTCTTGCTGACTCTAAGACCTTACCTGCATCTGAAGTCCACAAAATAGAATAAGAGCTAAATTGTTTTTATTTTCCTTCTTCCTTCCTTTTTTCCTTTCTTGCTTCCTTTCCTCCTCCCCTCTCTCTTTTTCCTTCTTTCTTTTAACACTTTCCACTGCCCATTGTGTAGCTCTGGCTGTCCTGAAACTTACAGAGATCCACCTGTGTCTGCTTTTGGAGTTTGGAGTGAAGGGTGTTGTACTATGACTGTGTTAGATCTACTTATAATACCAACATTATAATCTTTAAAATAAAATGAATCTCAAGTGCATAAAACATCCCCTCCTAAGTACATGACATTTATTTAGATTTATTTCAACCCCTGGGTGGAAATTATAGATGTATGTTTGACCATGATCAGGAAAATAGAAGAATTGTATTTTACAAACCTGAGTACTATAATTCTACATTATTAGGACAAGTTTTAGTCATAGTAATGCAATACTCACACACATACATGTGCGTACACACACACACCCTACATCTCATGAGGGCAAGTTCTATCTTTTTGAAAAGAAAGAAGGTAGATGATGTTTTTAGTTTTCGTGCTTCTCTAACAAAAGCATTGTTGATTTTCTTCAAGTCCTTTTTCTCTGCTGTTCTCAGAACTCTCAGGACAGGGCTGGGAATACAGTTCAGTGGCCCTTATGAGGCCCATGTTTGATCCCTGGTGGAGACGGAGGCAGGAAGTGGTTAGGAGGAAGCAAGAGAAAGGCTTCACCAAGAATTCTAAGATGAGTGGATCAGTCATTTCCTTTTCCTTGCATGCAATTTACTTAGTAAAATAAACAAAACTAAGAATAAATCTACAGAAGTGCTGAAAATTGCAGTGTTGATATGGGATATTCTCAAAAACCAATATTGTTTGATTTAGACAAAACCAAAGGTAGAAATACACAGTCCAGCAGGAGGAAGGACATCAGAGGAGTCGTAAATGAGTCTGATATTCTTAGAGCCCTGAAGGAAATCTTAAGGGCATGTTTATCAAAGCCAGCTAGAAGTGGTCAGAGCAGCTGAGAACATTAGTACCTTGCATATGGAGCAATGGGTTTCACGGTTTGTCCAACAGTAATGGTTACTGCCTAGGTGCTAACGGAGCCGCTGAAGCTCCTAAGGAATTAACTGTAGCAGGAGGGCTTGTGGCACCACACCCTGGTGATCAAAATGAGCCACCTGAAGAATGACAGACACCTAGACTCCCACCCCACTACTAGGGTTAATTTTTTTAAATTTATTTTTTTTAGAATTTATTCTTCTCTCATATATTGCAACCCCTACCGTGGTTTCTGCTCCCTCCTCTCCTCCCAGTCACTCCCACCCCCACCTCCATCTCCCCCGGATCTTCTCCTTTCCCTTCAGAAAAGGGCAGGCCTCTCAGGGATATCAACCAAGCATGCTATGTCAAGTCATAATGAAACTGGGCACAGTCCCTCATATTAAGGCTGGATGAGGCAACCCAGTAGGAGGCAAAGGGTCCCAGAAGCAGACAAAAGAGTCAGAGACAGCCCCATTCCTACCGTTAGGAGTCCCCCAGGAGCAACCAGTCACACAACCATAACATACATGCCGAGGACCTAGGTCAGACCCATGTGGGCTCCCTGGTTGTCGACCGAGTCTCTATGAGCCCTGGTTAGTTAATTCTGTGGGCCGTGTTCTTGTGGTGTCTTGAACTCTCCGGATCCTATAACCCTTCCTCGCCTTCTCCCCGAGCTCTGCCTAATGTGTGGCTGTGGGTCTCTGCATCTCCTTCCATCAGCTGCCAGATGAAGCCTCTGATGGCAATTATGCTAGACCCTGCAGACAGCTAGATTCCGCATAGGAAAGAAAATATGTGGCATTTGTCTTTTTGAAGTGGAGGTACTTCACTGATTTACCTGTGCCATTCATTTTCCTGGAGATTACATGCTTTTGCTATTCTTTAAGTCTGCAGAAGATGCTGTACATTTGTGCCATATTTTCTTTATATGTGCATCTGTGAATACACACCTGAGATCAAGCCATAACTTGACTGCTAGGTGTTTGTGTCTCAATAAACATAGCTATTCTGGTATTGTTGGTCTATCCTGACTTATGGTCCTTTGGGTATGTATTTAAATGGGTCTTCCATACTGATTTCCATGGTGGCTACAGTCTTTTCCTTGTCAACAGTGTGTAGAGATTCATACATACATATATACATACACACACATACATACATACATACACACCTTTGGCAGCATTTGTAATAACAGGCTTTTAAAATTACTTGGGGGCATTTAAAAGTTTAAGGCAAAGCAAATTTTGTCTTTAAAATGCCTGAAAATGGTTTCTTTTCCTTTAGGTCCTCTGCACTGTCTCCAGAGCTAGAGAAGGGCTTGGCACATAGCCAAGGGCTAATGTTCGTCTGTTGAATGAACCTATAGAAGTAAAGTAAATGAAGCTTCTCAATGCTCCCAGACTAAACACAAGAAGGCTCAGCATAGCCATTTATAAAGGGCTGTAGAAGTAAGACATAAAGCCATCATTGGGGAGTGCCCTGTTAGCATAGGAATAAAGACGAACGACACCATCACACAAACCCAGTCTACATCCAGAAATGTATTATATGATAAATGGACATTTCACATTAGTGCAGAAGTCAGGATACTGGTACAACAGGCTGTCATTTGGGGAAAATATTTGTAATTAAATCCCACTTCCCAAATACTGTATACTCAGAATGTGCCAAGGCCGAAGAAGGCCCTCAAAGCAAATACTCTGGCTGCTCATTTTTACCATCTAACTTTAAAAAAAAAGTACATATGAAAACACCTCATTGTATTGAGACACAGAGCCTGTGGGGAGGTGTCTAGAAAGTGTGTCATCTTCTCGGGGTCCTATTAGTGTCACAGCGAGTGTTCTGATAGTCTGCAATCTTTCTCGAGAACTCACTCTGCATCTCTGTTTCACCTGACTGGTTTATTTAATATCGACTTTTGCTAGTGCCACATCTCTGCCCTGAAACCAGTGTGTCCCTCTAGATCAGCTTGACATTTGGTTAGGATAGCGTCTGAAACCCCTTCTAATTGAATTAGCCAATTTCGAGTGGTTGGAAATCAACTTAAATTTAAGTAAGAGGCTTTTTCAAATGCCTGTTGGTTTAAGTGATTTGAAAAGAATAAAGGAAACATAAAATGGAAGCTTGAGAAAAGTTTGGAAGGAAGAATCATATTACCTAGTCAGGACTTCTCCTCTTCTCTTCTCTTCTCTTCTCTTCTCTTCTCTTCTCTTCTCTTCTCTCTCTCTCTCTCTCTCTCTCTCTCTCTCTCTCTCTCTCTCTCTCGATACATTCTAAAGCCCAAAAGCTCAAATTCCTTTTCTTTATTTTATTGATTTTATTGAGCTCTATATTTTTCTCTGATTCCTTCCCTGCCTCTCTCCTCCCCTTCAACCCTTCCCCCATGCTCCCAATTTACTCAGGAGATTTTGTCTTTTTCTACTTCCCATGTAGATTAGATCTATGTATGTCTCTCTTAGGGTCTTCATTGTTGTCTAGGTTCTCTGGAATTGTAACTTGTATTCTGGTTTCCTTTGCTATATGTTTAAAAACCACTTATGAGTGGATTAATATCTGGGTCTTCAATTCAGTTCCATTGGACCACCTGTCTGTTTTTATGCCAATTTAAGGCTGTTTTCAGTACTGTAGCTCTGTAGTAGAGTTTGAAATCAGGGATTGTGATGCCCCCAGAAGTTCTTTAATTGTACAGGAATGTTTGGGCTATCCTGGGATTTTTGCTTTTCCATATGAAGTTGAGTACTATTCTTTTAAGGTCTGTGAAGAATTTTGCTGGGCTTTTAATGGGTATTGCATTGAATCTGTAGACTGCTTTTGATAAGATTGCCATTTTTACTGTGTTAATTCTACCTACCCAAGAACCTCGGAGATCTTTCCACCTTCTGGTGCCTTCTTCAATTTCTTTCCTCAAAGATTTAAAGTTCTTGTCATACAAGTCTTCCACTTGTTGGTTAGAATTACTCCAAGATATCTTATGCTATTTGTGGTTATTGTGAAGGGTGATGCTTCTCTGATTTCTTTCTCAGCCCATTTATCATCTGTGTAAAGGAGGGCTGCTGATTTTTTTTTAGTTAATCTTGTATCGTGCTGCATTACTAAAAGTGCTTATGAGTTGTAGAAGTTCCTTGATAGAACTTTTGGGATTGCTTATGTAAAATATCATCAACAAATAGAGTTTGACTTCTTCTTTTCTGATTTGTATCCCCTTGATCTACTTTTGTTATCTTATTGCTCTAGCTAGGACCTTAAGAACTATATTGAATAGATATGGAGAGAGTGGACAACCTTGTCTTGTTCTTGATTTCAGTGGGATCACTGTGAATTTATCTCCATTTAGTTTGATGTTAGTTTGCTGTATATTGCCTTTATTATGTTTAGGTATATTCCTTGTATCCCTTCTCTCTCCAAGGCCTTTATCGTGAAGGGATGTTGTATTTTGTCAGGAGTGTTTTCAGCATCTAATGAGATGATCATGTGGTTTTTGTTTTTTCAGTTTGTTTATATGGTAGATTACATTAACAGATTTTCATGTGTAGAACCATTCCTGTATCTCTGGGATGAAGCCGACTTGATCGTGGTGGATGATGGTTCTAATGTGTTTTTTTGATTCGATTTGCCAGTATTTTGTTGAGTATTTTTACATCAATGTTCATGAGTAAGTTTGTTCTATAATTCCTTTTTTTAGTAATATCTTTCTGTGGTTTGGGTAATTGTAGCCTCATAAAAATAGTTTGACAATGTTCCTTCTGTTTCTATTGTATGGAATAATTTGAGGAGTATTGGTATTAATTCATCTTTGAAAATCTTGTAGAATTATAAGCTGAAACTATCTGATCCTGGTCTTTTTATTTTTTGATTGGAAAACTTTTGATGACTGTTTGTATTTCTTTGGCAGTTATAGGTATATTTAATTTGCTTTTCTGATAGTGATCTAATATTGGTAAGTGATATTTATCCAGAAAGTTGCCCGTTTCCTTTAAGTTTTTCAGGAGTTCTTTTTTATTTCAATACTAAGTGGATCACATGCATGTGCTCTACCATAATGGCATGCTCTTCCTAATGTTGTATCAGAATATATTCCACCTACATCTTTATGTTCCACAATATTTCTATAATGGGTTCTGACTGGCGAAGATAATTCAAAGTAAGTATAACACATACATATCACCCTCACTCTGGCAATAGAATATTCCTCATAATTCCATTTGGGAATTTCTTGGCTGAGAGGAGTCTGGCTTCTTTGCTTTGTACCAAGTGAATCCCACTGGGCCCTACTTACAGCTGTGCCCTGTGCTTGGATATAGCGCCTTTAACTCTAAAGCATGTCTTCGTGTCTGACTGTTGTGCCAGTAAGGTCTGTGGGGCAACAGCGCTTCTGCTTTGGCTTGGAGTCACTCACCTATTATCCTGCCTTCTGTGGCATCAATCTTTAGAGTGGGATTCTTGACCAATGCCCTCTTAAGCCTGATACACCCATCCACCCTAATGACTGCCAGGAAGGGTTTAACCATCACACTGTGAAAAAGCCCCATGGTTTAGGGACCAAAACATGGATAACAAATAAAAATATCCTGTAGTGAGAGACCATGGAAAAAGGTGGGTTTGGGGGGCGGGCAGGACTGCTTTTTTGATACCCTCCCTCAAGTAGAAACCCAGCAGTGGATTCCCTGACCTTAGCGTTCCCTTCCTGCAGCTCATTTATGTGTGGTAACTGTCTTTTGTGTTCCCTGCAGCTCCTATATAGATGGTTCCGTTTCTTCCCCATGCATCACTTCTCCTCCCACTGAAGAGCTATAATGTCATTTCTTTATTGCTCTGGCAGTACTTGCCCTGGTGTCTGCAATTAGTGTACACTCAGCAATATTTGTAGGATGAATTAATACCGCCAAATTAGCCTATTTATCTTCATAACTGCATAACAACTTGTGTTTTAATGCAATTAGAATTGTGGGCAGCCGAGGCTTAGAAACATGTATTTAAGAAACATTTAGGTGGAGACCATACGCATCAGTAGTATTGACCCTTAGAAGGCTCACGGGAAGGAGCGTTAGTGGGAAGGCAGTCCATTGCCTGTATATAAAGGGAAGCAAAGCACAATACAAAACAACAAAGCAAATTCTTGACTGATGGCCATATCTGTTTCTATTAGTGCCCCTGTAATAGCTTGTGCCTCCTTAATGGCTGCTCCAGAGAACAGTGGAAAGGACATTGAATGTGAAACTGAGATACAGTAGCCCCCAGGGCAGACATGTCATGAGAAACCAAGCTTGACATTAAATCCTCATCTTTCATCCTTCAGAAGCAACTGCATCTTGTGTGGGTACTAATCTGAATTCTGTCCCCGAGTGGTGTCGCGATAATAAATGATTTGCCTGCTCCTGTATAACAATATTGTGCCTCTCAAGCTTTTTAAATAATAAAAGTGTGAAATAGTAAAGCATTGAGATCATTTCATGCTCTCTCTATGTTTTTAGATAATTTGCTACTACACAGTGATGTAGAAGAGACACAGAATTTGAGGTCTTTTTTTTTTTTTTAAGAAAATGATCTCTGAAGATAGTGATCCAAACATGTCAGAACAATGAAAACACTAATAAAACAAAGGCTGTTGTCCTATGAAAAAATGAATGGATGATAAACTTATTGAATAAAACTTAACTCCTATTATTTATTGCAAGAAAGAATATTTTACTTCTATCAACAAGAATAATTAAAAGTTAAAACTTGGATTGGTTTTTTTTTTGAAAAATGTACATAGATCTGAGGTCCAAAGGGTTGTACTTTTTCTTAACTACAATGTTCTAAGCTCTAGTGGGCAGGAAGAATGGGAAATTATTAATACTGTTGTAGAAAAACCCCAGAAGCCTCCTGTGGGGAGTAATCCGTGACCGACAGAGAGCATAGATTATATCTGCAATTGCTCCATGATTTTAACTTTTATGTTTAAATTGACTTTTCTTGCTATTTGGGGATTAATTAAAATCCTTAAGAAAGAAAATCAAAGTTCACTACAAATACCAAGTAGATTCGTAGATCCTAGAAAATGTTCCATATAACTTCACTTAATTCTCGTGATTTAATTCTAGCATATGGTACTTGGGGATACCATCTAATGCCACCAATTCCTTGGACTATATAAAAAAAGCAAAAAATAGAACTGCCTTAATTATACTTCAATGTTGAAGGGACCTTTTGATATTTGTCTCTGTCTCCTCTGGGTCCAGTGAATGACAGATGTTTAATGAATGTTGGTTGAAGGGAAGGTGACTTAAAGTTAGTTGTAACTATCAAAATTGATGATTGCGAGAAATGCTGTGTGTTTGATTTTGTGATCTTCTGTGGAAGTCAGATAGCCTAAAGTAGCATATTAATGGTGTCATAAGATTTTCAGTTATACAGCTTTTCACTATCATCAACTGATTGACTGCTATCTCCCTCTGCCGTGCTGGCTAGTTTTATGTCAACTGGACACAAACTAGAATCTTCAGAGAGGAGGGTGCCTCGACTGAGGAAATGCTTCCATAAGATTAGGCTCTTGGCAAGCCTGGAGGGCATTTTCTTAGTAGTTAATGAGGGAAGGCCTGCCCATGTGGGTGTGCCTACCCCTGGGCTGGTGCCCCTGGGTTCTATAAGAAAGCAGACTGGGCAAGCCATGGGGGCAAGGAGGTGAGCAGCACCCCTCTGTGGCCTCTGTGTCATCTCCTGCCTCATGTTCCTGCCCTGCTTGTGTTCTGGTCCTTGCTGCTTTTGTTGGAAAACTGGTATATGGAACTGTGGGGGAAATAAACCTTTTCCTCCTCAAGTTATTTAGAGAGTGAGGTATGGCTAAAGGCAGGAATGATTGTATTAATACTCTTGTCGTCTTGTTTATTTTAGCCAAAACAACGAACATCTATTGTGTCTTCTCTGGATTTCCAGCGAATGAATCATAACCAAGAATATTTTGAAATCAGCACGTCTACAGGGTGCGCCAGCTTTCCTTCCAGTCCTCCGGTTAGTCCGCCCACCTCTTCTGTGGCAACCACAGAAGTCAAGAGCGAGGGAGCTGAGCACACAGGTAAAACAGTTCACTTTATGCAAGTATACTTTTGAGCTTTAGTAAAGTCTTTATGAGCTTTGGTGATTAAGAGAAATCTTCATCCAAATTTTATTTCCGGTTCACATTTTATGAGCAACAGTATAGAGTATTCATATTTTTATTATGGCAAGGGTATAATATTGTTTATAATACAATAGTGGTCTTTCCAGTGTTGACATTAATGTAACAATTTAATATTATTATGGTTGTAATTAAAAAGGGCCTAGAAATGCTTTTTTCGTCCACTGTCATTCACTACTCTCCTGCAGTTCTATCAGCTAATCGACAGTAGACCTGTTGATAGCTGCTTTGAGACTGGAAAACCCTTACCAAGGATATCTGGTTAAGACTGAGTTCGGCACTGTTGCTAAGATAGATGTCACCTACTTAAACCCAAGTGAACTTGGAAAGGAGGGGTGTAAGAGGGAAGTAGTCCCGCCCACTAGGGAAAGCTTTCTGGTTCTAGCCAATCATTTTCACAGTGTTTCTGTTCTTCAGAGAAGAATGAACCAATAGCTAACTGATGCGGACTAGGACGTGAGAAGTATCTTCCTTTTCTGTCTAATTCTCAGCAAACACACTGCCCAGTTGTTTCCATTCAAATAATTTAAGCTTAGTAGATATAGTTCACATTCATTTTAGAATCCTAAACAAAAGTCAGTTCCATTATTTCGACCATGTATCTGTTCAAACTGTCTGCATATAGATATATGTATGTATACGTACATGTTTAAGTCTTTTCAACAACACTATTATTAAAAGCATCAGAACAAACATTCTAAAAAATATACAGCTAAGGGATTATCTTCTCTGGGGTTCCAAGTAATAACACTGATGCTCTGTAGAAGCCATAATCCAATCTTTCATAGCAGCTGGAGAGATATTTATAAAATGTAAATCAAGGTGCACCATTGGTGTGTTGATGTGTGCCGAGGGATTCGGGTGCTTGTATGGCCAATGAAGCCATCTGTCACCTGGTTCCAAACTTACTGTGGAACCTGACCTTCAGCACACTCACCCAGGCCTCCTTTGCAGGACCCAGGCTCAGGGACTTTGGCACTCTGCTTCTCTCCACCTGCAAGCTGTGTGCTTTAATGCCGATGTTATGGAGCATCATTTAGGTTTTGACTTGGTCATGCTTCTTCACATGATCTTCAGAGTGTACTATCTTGAGTAGAAGTTCTCAATATGATGAGGAGTGTGGTAAGAAAGAAGCAAAAATAAATGCAACAGTTCCAATAATTAAAAAAAGCACATACTTAGGGCTTGGTGAGACAGTGTTTTTGGTATTTCCCTTATATCAGCTCATCATAACCTTTGGTTGGCATACAGGTTGAGTGGTAGCTTCTACAGTGAAGGAAATTCAGGCACAAAGAAGAGCAATAATAGCCTCCCACCCAAACAGTGCTGGCATTCAAACCTGGTGCCAGTGTCCCTGTTCCCACACTTTCCTCTGTTGCTATGTTCACTTTGGTGATATCTGGAGGAGGACAGGGCCTTGCTGTGTAGCCCAGGCTAGCCTCACACTCATGGTCCTACCCTAGCTCCCTGTGTGCTGGAATTACAGGTGTGTAGCACAACACCTGGCTTGTTCTAGTTACTTCTATCAAATTTTCTGGCTTCTTTTTTCTTCTCTGGTCTTATCTGCATATGAAATAATGCCAATGGCTTTTCTGCTTAGCAACTGTCTTGTCTCTTCTTTCTAGAACGTAGACTATAGTAGATGGGTTTGACACATCATAAGCCTTGAAGTCAGGCTGCCTAAATTGATTATTAATTATGGGACAAGCTCAGCTTTTGGTGCTACAGGTCTTCTCCTCTAAAGAGAGAGTTAAAGAACAAGGAGCTGATTAGATTTCCTTAGCCTACAGTGTAACAGAGCTTCTGAAGCCGCGATTAACATCGCATCCTATCAGGTACTAAATTGGTGCTCAATAAATATTAGTAATTGTCCATAGTAGTTGCAGGTATTGCAGTATTCTCATACCTCCCCTTCGCCTACTCTAAACCCCACATTTCTTCAATGAGTATATACTGTTTCCCATATAGAAGAAAATGGTATAGGATGAGGAAGTGGGATTTGCCTCCTAAAGAGAAAGGGCATTTGGACCCTGGAAAGGATTCGGGGTGTATACAATTATTATTCATCCAGAACTTACTTGATGCTCAGCTCCAGATCTTAAAGCCCCCAGTGGAAGGAGTGGCAAGAATTGCTCTACTTCACCAGCTTTCTTTTATTTCAAACACAAAGGTTCTCAAGGATGCAAATTTTGTGGTTATATTTGAGGTAGATCAAGATTGTGCTCATTTGTATTTTATTTTTGTTTTAGTTTTTTGCCATTAAAAGTCAGAGCTGTAGGTATAGAGCCTAAGCCCTGAACCCCAAGAGGAGAGGGCAAGAACTCTCATTTGCTGCATCATTCAAAATGAGTAGCGTAGTTGTTAGCCTGGGATGCTTACTGTCTTCCTTCAGCTGAGCAGAAACCTAACTGTTGCTCCCCAGACGGGTCCCAGCAGCCTTGTCGTGACGTCATCCTGCAGGGCTCACTTGCACAGTTCACTGCAACCTCAGCAGCAAACTGGTACTTTGTAATAGTGCGCAAAGATGATGCAGATTTGCTTTAAATTAAAAGGTAAAACTTTAAGATTTTTTTAAGATAGTTTTTTTCTTGTCTAGTTGAAAAAGTAGTAGTTTATTACCTTAGAGACAGGGTTAATTTGTTATGCTTTGGACTTAAGAACCTCCCTCTGTAGACCCTCCCAAGTGGCATGTATTGTGTGTTCCGTCCTGGAGTTTTTCAGTATCTCCTATCAAATCTCTTTTCCATTCTTCAATTTGCTCTTTGGAAAAGAGGAAGTAAGATGACTTCCTTCAATATCCATGATATGTGAGTTAATATGTCTTTGTAAACTATGGAAACTAATATTCTTTAATATTTTCAGTTTTTATCTTTCTTTTTAATACTTGAAATCTGCCAACTTTTTAAATGCAGAAGCGTCTTTTGTGGCCTTTTCTTGACTTTGAAGTATAATTTAATTAACTGTACATGTGTGGTTCATTTTATAAATGATGGTACAAGACATTAATCTTGACAAAAATGGCATTTAATAGAGCAAGAATGAATGTTGTTTTATTTTCAGCACAGTGGCTTGCACCTTAATCTACTGCTATTTCAGCCAGCAATTGCGACCCCACAGTTACTGGTCTGCTTCTCTGGAAGCGACCTGGCCGCAGCCTGGCAGGAATTCTGTTCCCCCAGGCACTGGCTTTGCTGCTGGTGCTAAAGGCAGCTTTAACTAAATAAGACTCGAGGTTCAAAGGCTGAGGTGAAACACTGTTAGCTCAGAGAGGCTGAGTAACAACCAGCTAGCCCTCTCTCCTTGCTGACTTCTCAGGCAAGGGGCCATCCTTCAGCTCAGCAAAAACGAAAATAGCCACGTCACTCAAAACCCTATTCTAGTATTTCCAGCGCCTCTCTCTGTCTCTCCCAGGTGCTCTCTGATGCCCTCTGATGACTTTCTATCAACTAGTTGCTAACTCATCCTCCTGCTCCAATGTTAATTTTATTTAATTAAAGCAAATGCTAATTAGGGGTTCACAGCATTATCGAATACACCCGCCCCAACAAGCTATTATACCTCTAAAGGCTGACGACAAAATTCTAGGTGAACCAACACATTTATTTTGAGGGACAGCCATTGAAAAGCCTCCTGGACTGTGATTAAAGCTTCAATTTAGATGTCATCCAGCAAGACTGAAGAAAGGAAAAGCTTTGGCGGTTAAGTGTGGGAATCCTATGGACAGAATTGCATTTAACTAGGGAGGTTAGTGTTCATCTTCAGGAGGGAGGAGGAGGAAGAAGAAGAAGGAGAAGGAGGAGAAGGAGAAGAAAAGAAGAAGAAGCAGAAATAAGCAATTGGCTAATTGGCTCTGTTGACCATAGTTCCTACATGGGCTACAAAGAGGACTAGTTACTGGTGAATTTAACAGTATAGAACTTATTGATGACCTTTATAAGACCAACCTGATTAGAACTAATGGGGCAAGCATCAACATAATGTGTGCAGGGAAACAAGAGATGAGGACTTAAAGAGGGCAAGGATAGACCATTGTCAGTCTCACCAGGGAGTTCTTTCCAAAAGAATTGCTAACTTCTGAAAAGGGAGAAACAGGGAGGGGTCTGTGAAATAAGGGGAAAGACTGACTTCAGACAGGAGCATGTTGCCAGCAGGAAGGATATGTTGGGTGTGGGTGAAAATGCAGGCAAGGTCACCCATGCAGCAGTCTACAGAAAATCTGATAGTGTATATATTCTCTGTTAGGCAGAAAGCAGTAGCTCCCATTGGGAAGAGAGACAGCTAGAGCACAGCATCTGAGAAGAGGTGAAATAGGTGCATAGAAGAAAACAGTCATGGAGCAACCCCCCCCCCCCGCCCCAATTGACATAAAGGCCCAAGTGATGCTGTGTCACAAACCACAGAAAAGATTAGCCAATGCAGTTGTGTGTTTTCCTCCAGCCTGAGCCAACTGGGGGACCCAAGAGCAAAAAATTGAACTCTAGACAAGTTCTGGATTTTCTATATGGGTATACTGAAGTAAGCGGTTGAAGAGCAAGAAAATAGGAATGAAAGAAAGGATAGAAATGTGATACAGAATGGACATGGAGAAGGGAGAGAAAGAACAAAGAGATGAGTAACAATCAAACACAATGGGGCCTTGAGGGCTGAAGATCCCAGAGGGCAAAGACTTCTACAGTCAAAACTGAAGAAAGCTGGAATGGAAGCCGGGAGTCTGCAGTGGGAATGGACAGGTGCCCAGGAGTGGTTTGATCTTGAGACCGTGGTAGTAAGCCTGGTATTAGCCTGTACCCCTCAAAACAGTGTCTGTAGTTAGGTCAGTATGGTTTTCAAGAGGAGATACTTGGTTTGCAGGGTCATATCTACATATATGTTACTCTGTTCAAAGTATTTGACATAATCTTCATTTGTTCAGTAAGTTATAATATAGGTGGACGTTTCCTGTACCTACCTCTCCTGTACTTTGTCCCACTCTTCCTTGAAGAACGATGATTCTTTTCCAGGATTTCTAAGGTCCTCTTGAGATGGGGATTTCTTCCAAATTTGCGCCCCCAGGGAGCTCTCTGCTCCTGACCCCATACATCACAAATATCTTGTTATCATATGGACCACATCTCTGACCTGAGAACCCATCTCCTTAGAATCTCAGTGTTAGAGTGACTAATGGTTTATGTGCTCCCCCCAACATGATCAGGATGTTTTTTTTTTCTTTTTTAATAGAAGTGATGGAATTTAAATAATAGAATTTGAGGTCTGCTTGAAGGTAGAGATAACGTATATTTTGGTGGTTGGATAGAGATTATGATAAAATGAAAAGAAGAAAAGATATGTATGATTCGAGCACTTTGGACCTTTTTAAATCATTAAAAGAATGGAGTTTAAGCCGGGCGATGGTGGCGCACGCCTTTAATCCCAGCACTCGGGAGGCAGAGGCAGGCGGATCTCTGTGAGTTCGAGACCAGCCTGGTCTACAGAGCTAGTTCCAGGACAGGCTCCAAAGCCACAGAGAAACCCTGTCTTGAAAAAAAAAAAAAAAAGAATGGAGTTTATTATCGTAGTTAAGATGAGGAAAGTTCAGTTTGGACATTTTAACTTAAACTTGGTATCAAAAGAGTTATGTTAAGTAGGTAATTGAGACAGTGGTTTGTCAGCGGGCTGAGGCAGAGTGGGAGAAACCATGTAATAATTGTATTCTCATTAAAAGCAAAGGGTAAAAATTTAAAAGCTCAAGAAGGCTTAGCCTATAGTACGGGAGGGACTACGTTTCTCAGTAAGAAGACACTGGCGAGGTGTGTTGTGGATTGGAGCTGGGGGAGAAGAGAAAAACAAATCCTGACAGATTCTCCTCCTGTCTTCTAGAAAGCTAATCCAGAAAGCTCTTTCCATATAAAGCATTCTGTGAATTAGCGCTGTCTCAAGGGCACCTGCCAGGCAAATCAGCTGTCCTGGGTAACTAATTACTTCCAGTTCTCCTGTAGTTTCAAACCATCTACCTCCTGCTGGAGAAAACTGACGGGAGAGAGGAGAAATATTTTTTTTTAAGTAAAGTAGAAAAGTGTTTCCTTCCAAATGGAAGGAAAAACAAAACCCAGGAGCCATTAGGTACTCAGTAGCATAGGATAGATTTCTGCAGAGAGGAAACACCAGAGACACAAAATCAGAATAGAGAAGGTGGCATGCACACTCCCACTGGGTAGAGATTGCCAGAAAGGGAGGCAAAGGCCTTCCTTCTGATTAGTTCACAGGGATGTGAGCCAGACCCCCCTGAAGTCAAGACCTCGTTATTACAGCAGCTGCTGGACACAGCTTGCTGAGAGAGACTTTGGCCACAGATGACAAAAAAACCAAAGGCAACCTAGAAAATCTTTAAGTTCCAAACTAAGATTTAGTGTGCATGGGCAGAAGGAAGTTAGGAGTTTGTGAGGGTGATGTATAATTATGTGTTTTGGGACTTCCAGAAACAATCCAGTATTTGATTTTCTATCTTTTCACAATTTTATGCATATATAAAGTGCTTTGATCATGATTACTCTATTATTCTCTTTTATTCCCAAACCCTTTCTCCCTCTCTCTCCCTCTTCCCCGGTAGCCCACTATGTCACACAGGAAGGCAGGATCTTTGCCCCTGATGCTTGACAAAGAAAGGAAAAGTTGTGTTGCAGTAGTTGAAAACTGAAAACAGCGGGGACACATGTGTGATGTCGATAAGTACATGTTGTGGGCTGGCTGCATGCCACCCACGCAGCTTTCAGCTCAGCGGCCTTCTGAGTCCCCCTTCAGGAAGTCATAGGAACTTGTGGATTTCATGAGCACTTAAGGAAAATAAAAGGGTTCAGAAAATATGTCCCCAAGGCTATACTATTCCTTACCGTGAAGAACTACCAAGCTTAACAGGATGTGGCCATGCCCAGAGTCTCTAAGAGACTAGGAAGCCAGGCCCTCAGTTACTTGCCTGTTTTCCTTGCAAACCTAGAGCCCAGCAGGAAACCCCAGGAAACGCACTCCTACCTCCCACTCACCTCTCCTGTGGAAATTTCACCAGAACGTGGTTAGGTCCTTTCTCACCTGGGTCTAGCTTCTCGGGTGTCTGTACATTATTCTTCAGACCCCAGTCTGTGTGTTGTAAGGTAGCAGTCTGATGGGCTGGAGAGATGGCTCAGTGGTAAAGGTAGCAGTCTGACTTAGCCTTAACAAGTTTGCCTTAGCAAGTCTATTGACTTGCTAAGCTACCTTGTCCTACCCGAGGAGAAGTCTCCAGACTATACTGGGAGCGGAAAGGATTTAGGCATAACAAGATTTGCTGATGGATGTGTATTCCCTTCTTCTCTGAAATTCCTTTTATGTTGGACTAGCACTACTAAATTTAAAAATATATATATGAGCAACATACATGCTTAATTGATTCAGTAGCACAAATGCTTAATAAATAGATTCACTTTTTTATATCACCGTATTAATGTGAGTTCAGGTGGCAATCACAGCTCAGACCCTTAAACCTTCAGTACAAATCAGAAGCATCCAGACGAAGTGAGTCTAGCTGGGCACCAGAATCTGAAATCCCTATGGTGACTCCGAGCGAGAAGATTGACTAGCCCCCCCCCCCCCCCCTTGGTGTGTCCTAGGCTGGGTGTGTGTCACTCTGGGGAACAGCCAGTGTTGAAGATCCCAGCAGAGGCGAGGTAGCAGTGGTTGGGGGATGCAGTTCCAGAGACATGATGTTCTGAGAAGTCCTCCTTTTTTTGTCAAACTGCATTTTATTAACTCAGTTTTCTCTTGCTTTTACCCAGAGTTAATACAGGTGAAAATATAACTACTTCATTAACTCGATTTTTCTATGAGAATCCAATTCACCATAGCGTATATCTTCTCTTCGGTTACCCTGCCTGTTTTGGTTTTATGAATAGTGTTTCTCTCTCATTTGATTTTCCTCTGCTGAGATTTCTTTCATCACTTGACCTGACCCCCCCCCATCCTCCATTATCAGTTATATTTGTGGGATATGTGTGTGATCATTATAACAAAATGTGAAATAGGGAGAAAGAAACTATGATGATAATGTTTAAGAAGAAGAAATATGATGATAATGTTTAAGAAGAAGAAATATGATGATAATGTTTCAGAAGAAGAAATATGATGATAATGTTTCAGAAGAAGGAGCTGGGGGAATCTCCTTGGGGTTGAGTCCATGGTGCTGGCTGGGGAGAAATCCCCGCCCTACCACTTATGGAAAAGAACTTCTACCACTACTAGCTCCGTTCCTCTGGTCACTTCTGTCGCTGCAGCCTCCCCGTTTGTTCTTTATCTTTGACTGTGATGGGAAGATGGTCTGTGTGCTCACCTGACACTTGCTTTTCAGAGGCTTTGCTTTTGTGTGACATGCCAGGGAGGACCTAGGGCAGAGCGAGAATCTCCAGATGGCTTCCTACTGGATACGAATAGCTCCTCACTGCTTCTCCGCCTTGACTTTGGAAGTCTTAGCTCTTCTAGTTGACTCTTGGCGTTCTGCTTTCTGAGCCTTAGTCCTCTCTTCGAGTTCATGTGAGTTGCGATGTATGCTAGTTGCTGACAGAGGCGAAGGGACGTAACTCCATTGCGTGTTTAATGGCAGAGTTGGAGGGAGGTGCGAAGTCAGTGAAGGTCTCCATCACTGACTTTAAGTTAGTCAAAGGAAAGATTCTGTCAGTTACCTTTCTCATTCCTGTGACAAACTCCTGATAAGAAATAACTTAACGGAGAGCGTGAGTTTGAGCGAGGGGTTGGGGGGTGAAGCTTGCTTGCTTTCAGGTGACCCACTTCCGCCAGCCAATCTTACCAAGGTTGTGCACACTCGAAACAGCGCCCCTGCTGGAAGCATGTGTTAAAACAAAACAAGACAGGTTATGAACGTTTAAGGGACAGACAGTTCAGACTCAGCCACTAACAGGGTCTCCTTGACAAGTCACTCCACTCCTGTGACCTGACGGCCAGTGACTGGACACAACAGTCTTTCTCTCCATGCCGTTGGTGTTGGAGAAGCAGGTCACACAATTCTATAGTTGTGAAGAAATGAATCCTGCCAAAAGCATGAACTCTGGAGTGGGAACCCTGAACCTCAAATGGGACCGCAGATTCGACCACTGCCTGGATCACAGCCTAGTTAGACCTTAATCAGAACCCAGTTAAGACTCCTAGCTCATGTAAACTGTGAGAATAAATGTATGTTGTCATAGCCACTAAGCTCATTGTAACGTGTGCAGAGGTAGAGCATTAGTGCAATGGCCCATGGTCTATTCATTTTGGGCAAGAAAGCTCTCCATCTTCCCTAGCCCCGAGGCACAGTTCAGACCAATTGAGAGGGAAGGATTCTACCTGGCATCCCCAAACCCACCTCAGTATCATGGATTTATTTCTATCTTCCTACTTTTCCCTTTAAAATATGTTTTTATATTAATAAGAAATAAGCATGAGGCCTAATGCTAAAATAATGAAATATTAAGATGTTTTTTTTTTTAAGTTTTTTCGAGACAGGGTTTCTCTGTAGCTTTGGAGCCTGTCCTGGCACTAGCTCTTGTAGACCAGGCTGGTCTCGAACTCCCAGAGATCCGCCTGCCTCTGCCTCCCGAGTGCTGGAATTAAAGGCGTGCGCCACCACCGCCCGGCTGAAATATTAAGATGTAAGACAAAAAATGGAACACTATATTAAGGGACCATCCAGGCTGAAATCCCTGTGTAATTGATGCCTCCACCTTAGCTTCTTGTCTAGAAGACCGGGTTATTCATTAATGTCAGCAGAACTTTTGTTTTCTCAAGCACATATCAGATCATAATATTCCACAGCTCATCACTATGTAGGAAGCCCTGGGTTGGATCTTCAGTGCTGCTTAAAGAAATTTAAAAGCGTATGTGCATGCATAAAACTGTGCATAACATAAGAAGCTTTTCAGGTTTGACAGTCATCCTGAACCTGAGTGACTCCTGCTTCGAATCCCTGTGTACTGAGGAAGCTGAGGCAGGAGGATCACTTTGAGTTTGAGGCCAGCCTTGATGATATCATGACTTCCAGACTAGCCTGTATTACTGTGCTAGACCCTGTCTCAAGCAAAACACATCAAAATTTAAACATGCACCACTTTGAAAGTCTTTCTGAAAGCTGTCGGCTTGGCAGAGGCTTACAAACTGAAGCAATGCGAAAAACTGACACACATGAATGTCTGTATGATGCCCCAGGAAATACATATCTCTGGGGACATTGTATGACATGCATAAGCCAGTGTTCTTTATGAGTGGTTCATTATTCATCTGATAGGGATCTCTACTACTTATTTTAATAATGTGAGATCATTACAGAATTACTTTGAATACAATATGTTATGATTTGACTAACCATTATGTCATTTAATATTAATAAAATTGTATTTGTCCCTTTTAGAAGAAAAGAATTTTCGTATGAGCATGAATGAAAAGGTCTCATCGTATCCAACTTAACTTTTGAAAATTTAATTCTAACTTCTGTTTACTTAGCTCATGGTTCTTGTTTCCATCCAACTATGCCATTAACTTGTAAGCATGTTTTTTTTTTGTGCCCACGGCACCTCAATTCTGTCAGATTAAAATGTTTTCTATCCAATCCACCTGTTAGCATACAATTCTGTCAGGTAATTTGACTAATGGTAGCTATCTTATTCTATTAAATCTGCTATATTGAAACATTATAAACTGAATAATTTATTATCATTATTATTTATTGCCATTATTGTTTTTGAGACAGGGTCTTTCTACATAACTCTGGCTGTCCTGGAACTCACTCTGTAGACCAGGCTGGCCTTGAACTTACAGAGATCCGCCTGTCTCTGTTTCTCAAGTGCTGGGATTAAAGGCGTGCAACACCCCACCCAGCTGTACACTGGATAATTGAAACAACTGAAAGTTATTTCTCTTCTGGATGCTGGGAGGTGCATGTCAAGGTGTCATCAGACTTGGTGGTGGCTTTTGGGTTCTCAGACAGATCATTCTGTGTCTCACAGGGAGGAAGAGGCAAATGAACTCTCTCCAGGCTCTCCTTTAGGGGCACAGGTGCCATTCATGAGCCCCCCCACCTCCATGACCTAATGGGGTCCCGTGGCTCCCATCTTTTTGTGTGGCTTTTCATAGCTCCACCAATTTTTATGCTCTTCATGTACTTCTGGGAAATCTTATATAAATGCATGTGATTGTGTTTGTGAGCCCCTTAAGGAGAGACACTGTGTCTCAAATGCAATGTCTCCCTAGAGCCTAGAATGGTGACTCTACCTGTTATACGATAGATGTCAAATACTTGAATAAGTGAATG
This sequence comes from Neodon shergylaensis, assembly GCA_025134845.1. NCBI lineage: Eukaryota > Metazoa > Chordata > Mammalia > Rodentia > Cricetidae > Neodon > Neodon shergylaensis. Next base: position 5,354,405 of record JABTXL010005037.1, read on the forward strand.
GATATTTGCCTTTTTGGAATTCTGCCACCCGCCATGAGCCTACTTTGGCTGTAAAAACTGATGGCTCTGGAAAGGCTATACAAAGGAAGCTGCTGCTATGGACTTAATGTTTGGCTGCTCCAGATTCTTTTGTTGAAACCTGACCCCCAGAGTGATGCTCCTTAGGTCATGAAGGTAAACAGCTCATGAGCCTTTGCAACAAGAGCATTAGCTTTCTTCTTAACGACAGTGGTCTTTCTTGGCCCTGGATTCTTGCTCTCCTTTGTTACTTCAAAAAATGACTCCAGAGATATGATATTGTAATGTAAATCCTTCTTCCATAATCTGTTTGACAGATGAGATTTCTTTTACAATGGGACGATATTCTGCTTTGCTAGACAGTTGTAAAATAGTTGACCCGGTGCTCCCATAATATAAAAACCACTCCAAAAAGTAATATATCTGTTAATTTGTACTAATTTTCTTTTTTCTGTTTAGTGGACTATTGTGTAAAGGCTTAATTTTAAAAATAACTTTATGGATTTTAGCCATCCCTGTCTTATCACAAGGTCAAAGCACAGAATAGGATGGCTATATTTTATTTTATTTTATTGAATTGACTTCTTTATTTTGTTTCTCTCTTTGCATTGGTGTATAAGGTTGAAAATGTACTGTATTGGGACCTGGAGACTTGAGAAGAATCCCATCTGTTGACCAGCAGCTTGCAAGGGTTAGGGCTAACCCTCACTGGGGATATGGTTGAGCTGTCCATGGTTCTGATTTAGATCAGCTAATGGGGTATGAGGAAAGCACATAGGCTACAAAGAATCACACTTATTCCAGAACCAAGGTTATAATTTTTATATTACCACACTCTTTTGGATACCAATCAGGTCTATCATTTGTCTTTGTTTCCTCTACTAGCACAGATTTCTGCGGTTTATAAACTCACATGATCAGAAGTTGCCTATATAAAGCTAAGTATAGATTTCTGATCCCTTTCTGGAAAGCACAGGAGCAAACACAAAAGTAAGTGTTGTTATTCATCGAACAAATCTCTCTATTCCTGGTGATTATTCTTTTGACAAGCTGTTGTCCTCGAGGAAGGATTTAGATCACATATCACATAACTTCACAGTTGCTTTGTATTTCTCTGAGTAATAAGCAAACAGTACTTGTCTAAATTTGAAGGGAACCACTGCTCTATTTTAGTTTCTTAGCATTGGCCTGTTCCTGGTCCAATGATGTGTTGGAGACCATCAATTTGCAGCTGTGTTTTATTTTTACTATTAGTTATACTTTTCTAGAAAGGGCAACATTATAATATATGTGTCAAGTTCTCTAAGTAATTTGCCGTTTACTAATAATACATTTGCTCCCGGAAATTGTCAATAAAGAAAACGAATACTAGTTTTCTAACTAGTGTAAATCAAATACAAAGGGAACCTGAATTACTTTCTTATCCCTCATATTTGGTCTAGTACCTTTGCAGCAGCAATTATTTTGTAAACGTTAAAATTCATCTTGATGTATTTACATAAAATTGGATCTCTATTTTTAAATAGGACCTGCTATTCTATTTTAGTAACCTTAAGCCTGAAACCCTGTGGTTGGATCCTTAATTATTGGTTGGATATAAATATGTATCCATTGTTTTTCTCATTGTTCTGACAGAATACCTGACGAAGCAACTTAAAGAAGGGCTAAATTTAATTTTAAGCTAATTTTTGCTTCGTGTGTATGAGTGTTTGCATTCATGTATGTGTGCACATCACATGCATTTCTGGGGCCCACGGAACCCAGTACAGGGCACCAGATCCTGAACCCAGGTCCTCTGCAAGAGCTGCATGTGTTCCTTTTCTGTTTTATTTTTTATATTTTTTTGGATAGGGGTTCACTATGTAGCCCTGGCTGTGAGCTTGCTATCTAGACCAAATTAATCTTGAACTCACAGGGATCTATCTGCCTCTGCCTCTGCCTCTTGAATGCTGGGACTAAATCCTGAGCCACCACACTGGGCCTAGGAGCCGTAAATGCTTTTAAACACTGACCTCCATCTCCAGCCTGAAGGGGTTCATCTTGATTGACAGTTTAAGGGTGCAGCCCATGATGGTGGGAGAGGTTCCCAGGCAGCTCTAGCTATGGTGACAGAAGCGTGAGCCAGCTGGTCACATCATACCTCCCGGAAATTGTCAGTATAGAAGTCAGAAGCAGAGAGACATGAAGGCTGGTCCTTCTTTATCTAGCCTGGAGCCCCAGCACATGGGTGATGTTCCCCACATGGTTCTACTGTCCTCAGTTGGACCTATCTGAGCATGCCCCCCAAAGACACGTCCAGAGCTGTATCTCCTAGGTGACTCTAAAGCCACTAAATTGACAGTGAAAATTAACCAACACAAATATAAGCTTAGATATTCTAAATAAAATTAATTGTATTATTGAATCTTCTGGAAATGTCAGATAAAGTGTTTATTCATTTAGCTAATACTCATACCCTATTATTGCTATTCACTATTGTTAATATCCACTCAGGATACTGGGAATATAATAATGGAAAGAAATGCTCCATGCTCCCCAAATTTCTATGGTAAACAAATAAATTAAGATCTAATGTTCTTATATGAATTATGATATAAACATAGAGAAAGCAACATTTAAATCTGTCTAGGCTAGCCAGGGGTGGTTTCATAAGCAGGTGATACTTGTCTTGGGTATTACTTGTTTTATGACTTGAGTAAGGACTCAGTTAACAAAACAATCAGTATATGGAGAGAGAGAGAGAGAGAGAGAGAGAGAGAGAGAGAGAGAGAGAGAACCCTCTTAAGTCAAAATAATTCAACCTAAGTCCCTATTTCATTACTTTCCACATCTTAAAGTAAATAACATTTCAGAGAGTTTTTTTTTAAAGAATGTCAGTACCTACCCTAGAGCTATGCACTTGGTAATGCCCCACTGAATGCTTGTTTTCTCTATCTCCGAGGCTCACGACAGCCTTGTACCTAGCACAGATTGTATTAGCCACATTTTTAGCGAGAAAGGACACTAAAACATTGGCTTGACTACTTGCTCGGATCACACAACTTAGATAGTGGCAGAAACAAGACAAGAACATCTCCTGGTGTAGTGCCCCCTAGAGGCCAGGCTTCTCCCTCCAATGGTTTATTCCATCATGGTATTTTTCTGAGTAGTGACTATATCGTCATGTTATTGTGCTTAGGTGATACTGCAAGGGACAAAGTCTCTGCTCTCGCTAGCTGATCATCCATGAGTCAAGGTAGACTTTATAGTAGCAGTTGCAATAATCCTACCAAGTTCCGCGCAAGAGCACATGTAGGTCTTCTGGGGGGAGAGTGTGGCAAGATGTATTCTCGTCAAGGGGCTATCGGGAGTCCAAGACCTGGAGAGTAAATAAGAACATGTGGACAGAGAGGAGAGACTATTGTTCTAAAGAGTGGGACGGTTGGAACCGATGATATAAATGCCCCCAGAGTGTAGAGGGCGTACGTGAGAATGCTTGTTGATCATTGGATAAGAACGACTGATGCATAAATGTGAGAATCTAAGTTCGGATCCCCTGACACCTACATAAAAGTTGGAGGTTCACCAGTGTTTGCTGGTCATCAGTCTAGTCTCCCCCACATCCTTCCTTAAACTTACCACCAGCTCTTGAGCTCTAGCTGTCTCAAAGCAGTAAGGCAGAAAGGGAAAAGCACACCCAATATTCTCCTTTGGCTTCCACCCACATACACTCATATACTACACACATACGTGACATACATTTCTCTCTCTGTGTCTCTGTCTCTGTCTCTGTCTCTCGCTCTCTTTCTCTCTCTCTCTCTCTCTCTCTCTCTCTCTCTCTCTCTCTCTCTGTGTGTGTGTGTGTGTAGACTTTGAAGGAAAAAGGAGCTACACTTTCTGTACAGCATAGAGACCCTAGCCACAGAGCAAATCACTCTCAAACATCAGATTAATTCTCTGCTTGACCCACGTGGGTTTTCAAATTTCTCACACCGATATTGTTAGGATCAAGTTGGCCCTGGTGGGAAACGACCCCAGGTTTCAAGCAGCTCATGATGTCTGTTCTGCAGTGTCCCTTATTCCCTTCCACTCTGCTTCGGCTCTGCCTCGAGGGCCCTAGACAGGAAGTGAGGCTGGCAGAGGTGAGTCACTGGCTGCTCAGATCGGGCTCTGGGGAAGAACACGTTCAAGATGTACGGTTTTACAGGACTCCTTCTCCTCCTCATCAGCTGCGGAAGCTAGAGAGGAAGGAGGGAGGGAGGGGGCTAAGTAATCCTCACTCTCTTAACTAGAGCAGGAAACCATAGGAAACTCTGATCATATTCCTAAAAGTTTAACGTTGAGAACAAGCAGCTGTGGTTACTCCCTCCACGGGCCGAAGGTTCCAGGATGAGCTGGAATCAAGGGTACAGTAAAAGCATTTCAAAGTGTCTTCAGGCCAGCAGGCACGGCCATCTTCTTAGAGCAACGTATTCCTCCCCATCTCCCTTCCTTCTTTTCCTCGCTGGAGAAGCTCCTTCTTTTTAATACTTTCATTTTACTTTTTAGGCCTCTGCATATTTCCATCTGGCTTAGTCTGTTCTGTGGGGACGCTGCTCGTTACCTGGCTTCAGTTTTAATTTAAAAGGGAGGGAAAACCTGTAATGATGGAGCCGCCCAGGCGTGTGGGCACCTGATTCATTTCCCGGGGTGGCACGGTGACTCACCCTCATTAACGCAGTCTTGCTTTGAGAAGTCTGATGTCTTAGTGGGCTGCCCAGTGTGCCCACAATGAGCTAAGTGCCTCTCATGGGCCATCCCCTGCTCTTCATCTCTGCTATGAGTCAGATGTTTTACATTTCAAAACACCATCCTGCCTCCAATTCCCCTCCTTATAAATTATGCAGGAGCCTCTACCAACAACAGGTTCTAAACAGATGTCTAGACGTGCCTCTGTAAAGCACTGTAGTGCGGGGCTGTAATTCAGGGCACAGCTTTATGGCCAGCAGTAGTTAGGATAACGGGCTGACTGATCCGACCTCTCACTGCTCTGGAAACATCATAGTGTCTCATCGGATGAATACACAGTCGTGTGAAAGGGCATTCAAGTAGAGATGCCCAAGGCATGTGAAAAGGCCGCCCGGAATCTCTGCTGGCCTCTAGACCAGTGCATGACTTGTCTGCCCTTGCTGGACTTTGTGGAATGGTGTCTTCCTAGCTATTGAGAGTAGTCTGTCCTGCTTTCTCCTTGGAGCGCTCTCTGCAGGTGGCGCTGGGTACTGCACTCCCCCATCTCCATCCATCCCTTTGGTCCTGTGTGTGTGTGCGCCTCTACCTCTGATGGCTGTTCTTCAGAGTTCTGGATCTCTTATCTGTGTACCCCCCTCAAGATTCTCAGTCACATATATGGCTCCACATTGTTAGAATCTCAGTCGCATGCATGGCCTCATTACTTAGCCATGTGTTGTTGTTCTGCTAGCTTTTCTCTCTACTTTAAGCTGGAGTTCCAAAGCCTTAAGTTTATCTCTGTCCCAGATGGCTCTACCTGCACGATCCGCAAGACTTTAGAGACACCTGTCTATATAGATTTCCTAGGGCAGCCCCAAAAAGGTGTTGTAGACACAGTGAATTGAAACAGAAATTATCATTCATTGTCCTGCGTGCCAGAAGCTTGTCCCATGCTCCTTCTGCAGTTAGGCGGAAAGAATCTACACACACACGCACATGCACACACACATAAAAAAACATACAACATATATGCATAAACATAAACACATACATATACACACATACATACACACGTACTTATACACATAACACATACATGCATGTACACAAATACATAACACACATACATGGACACATATACACACAGATATACACATACACACATGTACATAAAACACATACATGTATACACATACATAAATATACATATATACACATAAACATACATACATATGCACATGTACAGACATACATGTTCATGCATATACACACGCTTCCAACATCCAGGTATTGCTCTGAGAGCATTGTGACTATGTTCTCTGCCTCTGCTCTCTTTGGTCTCTGTTTTCTTTCTTATATCAGCTGTTGTATTTGGGGAACACCCTAAGTGATTTTAAAAATTTGTTTATGTTGCATATACATAAAATTAATGGTGCAGAGATTATGACTTTCTGATGGGATTTCTAAGGCCTACTGCTTGCTGTAGTAAACAAATCATTACCTAATGAATACTGACTGCAGAGAAAGGGGATGTCAGGGAGGGGGGAAAGGGGGAGGAAGGCAGGATGGAAGGAATGAAGGCAATTAAGAATTAGTTAATCTTAAAAAGTAGTGAACAAGCTTATAAGTTAGGTTTAGGCATGAAATTTTAAAATGTGGTTCAATATTATTTTTCTAATCTACATACTAAAATACATTAAGTATCAGTAAAACATTATTGGAAGTTATTCATAAACCTTCTGTACTGCCACAAAGCCCCTTGGTTTCCATGAACCTAAGAAAATGTATTTATATTCCTCGATGCTTTTGTCAGAATTAATTCATTTTACTTGTTTTTCTTAATGGAAAGTTCTCGTGTTTGCTGATACTATAGGATACCATATCCTTTCTCAAATATTTCTAGAGCATAGAATGTTTTATATTCTCCAAAATGTATCAGCAATGAGCAGTGTTCTAATTACAAAAAAAAGATTAAAATAATATAATCCTTATAGCTCAGCAAAACACTTCCGTATGCCAGCCTGAAAGAACAAAAGAAAGCATCATATTAAATCAATGTATCCATTCGCTTTCGAAGGCATGTGGGCATGGTTGTCAAGGGGTCATATCGATTATTTTGGCAATCAAGAAATTAAAAGGAATGAGACATGCAGAACTGTATCTCCTTTGGTTGCAGTAATAGGTTTTCCTGAGCAGATCTTCAATAGACTCTCATGCCTGCATGCTTGTGATTATTAAACATGACCTCAGTTCAGCTAAATCAGACGAGGTCTTCCAGGTGTCGCTGAGGAGCCATGTGGAAGTGCCTTCCATCCCCCAGCACTCATTCTGTAAGCAAATCAGGGTTACTCCAGGGAGTTAATTGTGTTCTTTGTGAGAAAGCAAGACCGCAAAAAATAATCTAAGATTCGTTATTTTGATCTACTTTGCATTAGTGAAGGTATTAAATTCACACGAACTTTCAGACACATAATTATACTACTCACCAATTAAACAGGAAAAGTCAACCAAGTTAGATATAGTTAGAACAATATCTTGGCATAGCCCAGTGGGGCTGCCTAGATTTATTGTCATTAAATTATCCCAAGTAGACACTGGCATTAACAGCTTAAGTATTTATTATTCTTCTATCTTTAGTTCATTTTGACAAGTTGCTAAAGACTCTAGCTTTTACCGTGTTGTGTGGGGGCCTCTAGGTACTTATGTAACCGCCTCTATAGCTTTATGTAGCAATTTTCTTCATTTAAATAATTCATCCTTTTTTTAATTCTCAAAAGTTTTAAAGAATTTGGAACAATTTCCTCCTTTCTAGCAATAAGAGATGTCATTGTCCGTTAGACTCCTATATGTAAATCAGCCCTATTACGAAAGTGTTTTGCATGTGCTAACTTGACCCTTGCCCTAACCCTAGATCCACCCTGTTATCTCTGATATACGACTATGCCATGGAGCATTTGTCTGACTCATCCATGTTTACCTGACTAAAGGAGGGTCAAGTTGGGCTTGGATGCCATGCAATCTGACTCAGAGTCTGGGCCCTTGACCATGGCATGGTGACATTTCCCTGCCTCTCACTAATCTTATGAGTCATGCTATAATATGCTTTAGAAAGTGATATCACTTTTATTTTATTATAGTGACTGTTATTGACACACGACCCCCCATGTACTTGGAGTTTCTCAAAGGATAAGTAGGTCTAGGAGAGGAAATCTTTGTAGTCGCTGATGTTGGCCATGTCTGTGCCTGTCTAGGAAGAAGCTGTCTTAGAGAACTAGCTCCCCCTTATCCACTCAGTGTTCACGGTGGCTCTTTTAATGGTTGAGTTCCAGAGATGAATATCCGAGCCCTTCCCTAGGAAGAATGTGAGTCCAAGAAGGACAACACAGTGGCTCTCACTTGCTACTGACAGTAAAACGAAAGTGTCTCTGGTTCTTTAAAAAAAGGATTGAAGTGCTGGCTCTGGAGAAACACCCTGTCTTCTCCACGCCTCATCCCACTGCTGACGCCGTCCTTCTGACTGACTGTGATGCTGCGAGCCATCCCCGTGGATAGTCACCAGGCAAACTCTGGCACTGACTCAGGTATTTCTGTGTCAGACACCACCACTCCACCCTAGGCCTCTTTCTCCTACATAACTCATTCCTTTTAATCGGTGTGCTAATTATTCCTAATCGGCAGATGGGGAGCAGAAGGACAAAGCAACTCTCTATAGTCTGTAGTACTGAATGGTTTTTAAAAATCATTTAGACCTATTTTGATCCAAATTTAGAGTTTCTTGTGGTAATTAGTGAATTGCTTTTTTATTCTATTTATAGGCTTAAGCCAAAGTAATCATGGTCTAAAAACCGTGTGTTCTCCTATTTTAAAAAAAAACAGTAAAGAAAGAAAAGAAAATCAAATGCCCTTTGAATCCAGAAGCATTGTATCCGTTGCCATAGCAACCAGCCCAAATGTAATGCAATTACAATAGGAATCATTGTATTATCTTATAGGTTACATAGTTCAGAACAGGTTTAGCTGATCAGTCTTGTCAGTATTTCTTATTCAATAAAAGTGAATGGAGATGAACCACATGGGGCGAGAGAAGCTGGGGACTGGGGGAAGCTGGGGACTGGCCATAATTGTTGCCCTCCCCATGACATCTCCCTACATGAGTTAACCTTGAGTTTCCTTGAGGCATTTTGGAAAGAGGGAAGTCAAACTATCTTCCTATTGTTGCAGGACTCCAGCGCCAGTCTTCAGGGGAAAGCAAGATGGCGTTGAGTTACCTTTCTGACTTACTCTCAGAAGCCATACAGAGTCACTGCTGTCCATTCTATCAGTTAGGAGAGAGTCACAAGCCTCCCCAGACTAAAGAGATAAGATTTGGACTTGGAAGGAAACGTGTCAGTATTGTAGATGGACGGACAGAAAAGAGGATAGGGCTGTGGCCATCTTCACAAAGAATGTATAGGCAATCCATCCTCTATCTTACAACCAAACTATGTTTACCTTCTCCAGAGACCCCTACACACACACAAACATACACACACACCAGACACACACACACACTACACACACATGAGCACCCATGCATACCGATGCACGCACGCATGCACACTTCATTCCTTTCAGCATTAGTCTGGCTCCTGACGTTCATTGTCTATTAAAGGCTCGACTGTTTTCCTTAGGTGTGTTTCTTTAGGCAAACCCTCTGAGTACCATTCCTCTTGGTTTGGATCCTGTGGTTCTTGGCTCTGCCCTCTGGGATCCTATCCCCCTTGAATAACCTTTCCTTTGTCATAATGAGTTATCTATGTATAAAACTAAGTAACTTTCCCATTCACTTCCTACTTAAAGTAGTTTTGTTACCCGGAGGCCCGTCTTCCTGTGGTAATGACTTTGATCCATTTAGCTTCAACCTGGCAGTGTTTTTCACATAGATATGAAAAACTTAGTGGGTGTTGAGAGGAGCTGCGGGCCGTTTCCCTGCCGCCCCAGCTCCCGGTCGCCAGCTAGCTCTAGCTTATGCCCGAAATAATTACACAGAAACGGTATTCATTTAAACACTGCCTGGCCCGTTATCTGTAGCCTCTTATTGGCTAGCTCTTACATATCGATCTAACCCATTTCTAGTATCCCTGTAACACCACGAGGTGTGCTTACCAGGGAGGATCTTAACCTGCGTCTGGCTGGAGTGGGAGCATCATGGCGACTCTCTGACTCAGCTTCTTTCTCCCCCAATCCTGTTCTGTTTACTCCACCCATCTAAGGGTTGGCCTATCAAATGGGCCTAGGCAGTTTCTTTATTAGTTAACCAATGAAAGCAACAGATAAGATACAAGACCCACCTCCATCATTTCCCCTTTTTCTGTTTAAACAAAAAAGAAAGGCTTTAACTTTAACAGTAAAATTACATATAACAAAACAGTTATCAAGTAAGAATTACAGTTACAATATTTATATCTATTTTATCTCTTATCATAATTAAGGAAAACTATAACTATTTATTCTTCAACTCCATCAAAGACTCCAGAAGGATATAATAATACCTAAGTAAACAGGAAGTCCAAAACTCTAGAAATGACAGAGACATCTCGCTGCCTGGACAGTCACCCAAAGTTCTTTTGTACCATTGGGGCATCCATCTTCGGCCTACGGGCCCACGGTATCCAGAGACATTTACATGAAGCAGGAAATTTTAAAGGCAGTTCAGTCATTGTCTGCTGTGTCCTGCAGAATGTCTTGCAGACTCTTTCATGAGTCAGGAACCCCGAAAGATCATCTCACCTTTAGGCAAGTTCAGTAGTCCTCTCTCTGCGGGTTCTCTGTGTCCAGTTTATGCAATAGTCCAAGCAAGAGCAGTTTCTTGCCCAAACGGCTATCAAACTCCATAAGGATCCTCTTTGATGCCCATCTTTCTCTCGAAGTAGATTGGTGCTGCCAGGAGCAGACGTGTCTCATTGTCATGAAAAGCCCTAAGTTATTAAAACATTTAAAATGCCATATTCTGCAGTCTTTGAAAGATATGAAGAATGCCTATCTAATTAAAATATATCTCTATATATCTAGAAAATCTAAGTAACATGACTACAAGCTTTACCATCATCGATGATTATCCATTAGCAACCTATATTTCTTATTATACATTATATTTTAAATGAACTACACAATCACAATACCTTAGTCAAGAACAGAAATACATATACATATAACAAAATTGACCTTAAAATCCATACCAATACAAATTATTCATATCTATATCATATCCCCCTTTAAATGTAAAAGCATATTTATAAACAATATTTGGGAACATGGGCGCAGTTTTTTCTCTCCAAACTGCTTCCTGCTGAATGGGGGCGCTGTTAATCATATCTTTCATGGGGTAACCTGTGTGCCAGGTTCATCTCAGTTGGCAGTTGAGTGAAGTAAATTTTTTGAAGATGTTCACAGCAACCTTTCAGGAGGGCGAGGTCTATCATACCAAATAGGAATAGATGCAATCCACAGGGTCACATCCTCTGTGAAAACAAAAGAAGACCCTCTCCAAAGCATCATATCCTTAGACCCAAATTTTGAAATCGTAATACCCTTATATCCATTCTGGTTTAGCTTGGCAGCCCATGTAATGAAATGTCTCTCTGTAGTTAGCTCCTTCACAGTCAAAAAATGTAAAGAAAACACAATAATACAAAGAATCCAGACTCTCTGTGAATTTTCCATTTTTACGTGGCTTATTTTTCTTTATTTCTTTTAATCTATAACTATCTGTAATCTGTCTCTTTAAAGACTTTATCCTTTTTTTTTAAAGGCATTAACTTTATTCTCTCTATATTTTTTTTTCTCTCTCTCAAGCCTACGTAAATTCATCCAACATTGTGACCCATTTAGTGGTCTGTCTGAATCTGTTTTATTGTGAATCTGTAATTTTTTTAATATCCAGGAGCATTTCTTAAAATGTTAAGCACTTCTTAAAAACTTAAGTTGCACCATGTACAAGTAATACGGTACTGCCTGTGTCCTGCCCAGTCTAAACCTTAACTGCGCTGTTATCACAGTAATTACGGTAGTTCCTGCCTGAGGTCAGCACAGTTCAGCATGGAGCAGCCATTCCTGCCTCAGAGCCTTTTGGTGCCCCTGAGCTGAGCACAGTTCCAGGCACACAGCAAGTCCACATTGGCGCCAAGCAAGCCTTAGAGCTTTATTTCAAATGCTATATTTAAAAGCTCTGTCTCCCGCCGGAGCCAGACAGAGATCGTAATGGCGGCACAGCCCAGAAAGCCGGCATTTTAAAACAGCCAGTTTTTTCCTGCTGCCGAGTTAGGACAATTTCTTTGCGGCAAGCAACCCAGAAACAGCAAAAAGCTGTCTTAAATTTTTTCTTTATCCTTTTTAAGCCCTCTCAGGTTTTACATGGAGTTCATTAGCACGTTGGGTGCCACTCTGTAGTAGTAGGGGCGGCTGGGCTGCGTCCCCAGCACCCGGCCGCCCACATGGCTAGCTTTGTACCCGAAATAATTACACAGAAACGGTATTCATTTAAACACTGCCTGGCCCGTTATCTGTAGCCTCTTATTGGCTAGCTCTTACATATCGATCTAACCCATTTCTAGTATCCCTGTAACACCACGAGGTGCGCTTACCAGGGAGGATCTTAACCTGCGTCTGGCTGGAGTGGGAGCATCATGGCGACTCCTCGACTCAGCTTCTTTCTCCCCCAATCCTGTTCTGTTTACTCCACCCATCTAAGGGTTGGCCTATCAAATGGGCCTAGGCAGTTTCTTTATTAGTTAACCAATGAAAGCAACAGATAAGATACAAGACCCACCTCCATCAAGTGGGTTTTTGGGTGAATCTTACTAGGTTTCCCCCGTAGTCACAGATAACTTCAGAGAATCCTTTCCATGTTTCAAGTTCCCTATGAAGCTGATGATTGGCATATATACCCTTAGATACTTAGAAGACCAATAATATTTGACAGAGACTGCATGCTCTGAGCTCCCCTGATAGCCTTTTATACTTTGTAATAGTCTGTGAGGTCTTCCTGGATTTCCAGCAGATTTTGCAGTCTTACCATAGATTTTGTGTTGAGCTTTAGGATTCTCTGTGTTTGCAATCTGGGAGGTAGCAATGAATTGAAAGTTCTGCGGCACAAGAGGCAAATATGCTGCCTTACTGGCTCTAGCAAAGGGGACTTAGTTGCTGTTGTTGTGTTTGTACTGATGACCAAAGATGTCACAGGCCCATCTAGATTTAATGAGACAGAAAATAGTCTATACTTTTGATGGGGAATTCATAAAACTTGAAGAGAAAAAAGGGTATGGAAAATCCAACTAGAGGCTTCTTTGGAAGATGCTAATAATCATTGTAACATGATAAAATGTTTTTAGACAGACATCAGTGTTTAAATGTGCAGAAGTTGACCTGGGAAAGCTACATTTTCATTCTTAAACATTTGCTTTTGTCTAAACCACTTTCTGGAGCCCAGCTCTGGAATTGCTTTCAAAAAGCTTAGAAGATTCCTGATGGCTGAAAGCATTGGTGCTACTGTGGCGGATGTTGAGAAAGAACATCTTCCCAATGTTTCATTTTCTTTGTCTTGCATAATCTTTGATTTCAGTTCCTTACCTTGGCTCTTTTATTGGTGTTATTAGATCCCAGGCAGCATAGCAGTCTATAATGTGTTTTTGTGAAGGTGTTTCTTCTGGTATGATTAACCTTGCACATGAAAACCCAACAAATGGTTCTCTTAATCTCTCCACATTTCAGTCAACCTGTTAACTAAGCAAAGATATGTGGAGCAGTGGTGAAGAGTGTCTTAGATTAAGTAGACAGGTAAACCTTCATTGAGACCTTCAATGTGGAGGCTGGAGAGAGAACTTAGTCAGCAACGTGCCTACTACATCAGCGTGGGGACATGGATTCTTACACACTGTACCCACAGAAAAAGCCAGGCGTGGTGGCACATGCCTCTAGTCTTAGGTACTGGGTGACCTGCTGGTCTTGCTGAATCAGTGAGTACTAGATTAAGTGTCTCCAGAAGATACCGTTCAACATGATAGAGGGGAAACCAGCATCACCTCTGCCTCCCATAAACACATGCACCTAAGTGTATATGAACACATACACATGTTTATAACACATATACAGGCATAAAAATATCAAGTTGTCCTCAGTCTGTTGTTCAACCCATAGCTGGACTGGGATTTCAGGAGGACAAATTTCCTGGGTAAACTCTAACTAACTACCTTGTGTGACATCATTAAATCCATCCCTTCATCTTAGTATACTGAAATAAAGGAGACATTGGACTGTCATCAAGAAATATTTGTTAAATATCTTCTATTTACAAGGTCCCCTTGTGCAATGTAGTGGTAAAGAAATTTTAATTATGGCTCGATTCATAGTGAGACTTAGCATATATTTGAGCCATGCAGTTTCCTTGCAAAGACATTTCTTAGACTGTTGGGTTTGATCTGAGTTCTTTGTTGACTTCCTTCAGAGAGTCCCTGCCTCTGACTTGCTGGATCAGGATTTTACTTCCCAAAAAACCTGATGATAGGTTCTTGTGCTTTTCATCTCTTAGACTTTCTAAAGCTAGCTTCACCACACTCACCAAGCCAACACTCTCTGAATGTACCTGTAAAGTGAACTTTGTGTGTCCTCTTGGAAGGGCATTTTCGTGTAGAGGGAAGAGCTGTAACTCACCCGAGTGTGCAGGAGGAGCTAAGAGGAAAGGGCAGGAAATCTCAGGGCAGTTGGAAGTTATGCATATGTGAAGGGTTTGAAATGTCTCTCGGGTGGGCTTTTTGGTTGTGCTTTGTTTTTCTGGCATGCTCACAGTTTTCCCCTGGAGTTGTTCTTCTGTCTGCGTCAGGTTCTGATGCATGTCTGAGTCATAACCGAGTCAGGTTCTGATCCATGTCTGAGGTCATAACCAAGTGAGGAAAGAAAAGATTTTCTATAAAGCAAAGCACAGAAGTTCAAGAGTTTATTTTCGTACAGAAAGTGGTTTGATAATTCATGTTCTCGTCTGTCGCGTCTTTATTTTGTGCTTGAGAAGATTTGAAATGCTCATGCATGAACTTCTTCCTTTAAAATATTGGCTTTGACAGCATTTCTTAGGTTAGTTCAATGTGACAATATTTCACACGGTTGTTACTGATTTTCATAGCCCATTTCAATCCTAACATTTTAGGGCTTAGTGTAGTGGTTCTCAACCTGTGGGTTGTGACCCCTTTCACAGGGTCGCTTATCGGATATTCTGCATATCAGATGCTTATGTTACTATTGATAACAGTAGCAAAATCACACTTATAAAGTAGCAACAGAAATAATTTTATGGTTGGGGGATCATCACAACATTAGGAACCATATTAAAGGGTCACAGTGTCGGGAAGGTTGGGAACCAGTTCTCTGGAGGAAGGAAGAAGCTATTCCTAGAATCAGAGTGTTGGACATACAATTCTTCTTGTTCAGATTTCTCCAGTCTTTACATTCTGATGAGTAGGGGAAGCAACATTACTTGTTTTTAAAAATAGTTTTAAGTTAAAAGAATTAAATCCAGAAGCTTCCCTTATTATATTGAGAAATCACTCTATGTAGATGCTAGGGGGTTAGTATGACTTTGTAGTTGTTTTCAGTTATTTTAGTTTAGTTCTTTGTCAGTCATTGTCAGACAACCTAATAATAAATCTGGTTAGTCATTACTTAGATTTGGGTCAGAAAAAAAACATGCATTTAGGATTTAGGAATTATGATAATGGTACCATTATCAGCAGTGATGGCTCTAGCAGCTTGTCACCAAGTATCTTATCTACTTTCTATAAGATTTACAGACACAGCAGCATCAACGTTTCCAAGATAAAAAAAAAATGAGCAACTTTCCATATCAATAACAAAATGGTAGCATTCCTGAATGATAGACTCAGAATTATCAGGCATTAGATGTCCGCCAGTAATTACAGTGATATACTCCAGTGTTTTTGAACAGAGGAGAATTTGCCCTTTCTGGCAGTAGAAACTTGGGAGTTTCCTGTTGGTACCTAGAGAAAGATACCAGGGTAAAAATTTTAGAGTAGGAGGGTGTTCATCCCTAGCAAGGAATAACCCGAGTCTGAAATGAGCATCACATCAATGCAAAGAGAACCTGATCTACCCTAATATATCAAGGACAAGAATCTAACCATTTTAACAGGAGCTGTCTTTACCCACTGAGCCATCTTGGCAGCTAGGAACCCACATCTTTTAAGATAACTATACATGCTTCATTTGCTATAATTTTTCAGCTAGAAAATTATTATTCTTTCCCTTTATTTTTGTGTTTTCTAGGATGTTCTATACTTTCATAAATCATATAATAATTTCTAGATAGTCTATCAAAAGGTCTCAGTTAATTTTTCTTTGACTTGAAACATTCTATCTAGCCCACATGTTGTAGCAGTTAACAGAGAGTCAGTGATCATCACATATAAAAAATTGTGTTGGTGTAGAAAGAGCATCCACAGAGCTAAGACAAGAAGAGGAGATTAAAACTGATGTGTAGTTTAACAAGTGAGATAGAACCCCGCCTAACAACTCTATTTAGAGTTGGAAGTGGGGAATGGAAAGACATAGAAAACACCATTTACGAAGAAAGGATTTTTGGAAAGCAAAGATAATGAAACATTACCTTTTTCTAAAAATCTTATTCTTCCCCAAATCACTAAGAGCTGCAGTATATTCTGACTAATTACAAGTGAGCCATAAGAAACGCAGCGTGATAGGAACCCTAAGTGCTATCAGTGTGGCACGTGTTGACTTTAAACCCTGATGTTCTGTGCAGCTCGTGTTTTATTCACACTTAGGCCATTAATTTTTAAAAGACTTTATCTTTTTTAGAGAAGTTTTAGTTTTATAGCAAAGCTGAATATATAAGCTATAGATATTTTCATGTCTCCTATCCCATGCACTTAAGTAGTCTTCCCATTGTCAGTATCTTTCACCAGTGAAGAAGCACAGTCGCTATAAAAATGGTGAACCTACACAGAAACTATTAGCACTCAAAGTCCACAGTATGTGCTGGGGTTCCTGTTTTAGACTCTGTCCCTTTGTGAAAATATTTAGGTGTCAAGTATTCATGTAAGTAAGTCTTTACTTCAGCCCTGGAATTGCCTATAGTCTGGAGTTCTATATTTCCTTACACAATGTTCAGTTTCTTTCCCCAGATTCAGATAATGTGGAGTCATTTTTGCCTAGCAATAAAGTGTTACGACACTCTTATATCTTGGCATCGGTTCCAGAAGTAATTAAATTTGAGGTCTGTGAATTCTCAACTAGTCAGTTAAAGTGATAATTCCCTTTTTACCCCGAAACTACTGTGTGTCACAAAACTGGGCATCTGTTAACAGACTGTTACCTTCTGCCCTAGGACAAAACTGTGAACCAGGAATGTCAGTGTGTCCTGACTTTATAACTTTAAGTAAATGAACTAAATATGGGTTGCTTGACTGTTAAAGAAATCCCCAGAATGCACCTGGCTCTATTGGCCATCCTAGATTTCTCTCTAGTTCCTTTTAGCCTACATTTTTCCTATGGAAATTTTTCCTTAAGATAATTATTGACTCTCTGGATTCTGTGCCGTATCCATCACAATGTTCCGAAGCTATAACAGTAACAACTGTTGTAGACTCCTTACCAGTATCACCAATTAAACCTGTCATGAGCATGGACTCTAGATCGGAAGGCTTTTGTGTACTTGACTTTTTGTTACGAGTAGCAACTGACACAGCTATTCCACTGCCTTCCTGGCCGAAGGAGAGTCTAGAAATGGAGTGATGTTTCATTTGTATTTTAATAAATAAAGCTTGCCTGAAGATCAGAAAGTAAAACAGCCACCCTGGTCAGCCTTACAGACCAGGCAGTAGTGACACACACTTTTAACCCCAGTAGCTACGCTAGTTGGCTATTGAACTCTGACCACCACTAGAGAGGAATATAAAACAGAAGGAGACACAGTCTCATTCTGAGATTCCTGGAGGCAGGATCGCCATTTCAGACTGAGGTAGAGGTAAGAGCCAGTGGCTGACTGTTTGGCTTTTCTGACCTTCAGTTTGAACCCAATCATCTGTCTTTAGGTTATTAATCGTGTTACACTCCAACATCTCCAAAATATCATCTATCTTGAAGTTATATGTGTACTTCTTTGTCATTTTTAATCATATTCTAATTAATATAAAAATATCTAAACAATGAAGGACAGTTAAAGAACAACTCAACAAATATTCAACTACCATTTAGCAGCCTATATTTAGCAATGGAAATTTTTCTGTGTTGTGTCTATCATCCTACTTAATTATCTTTTATCTGTCCACCTATCAGTTTGTGCATTTATCTCTCTTTAAATTATTATGTTTTTATTTTTTTGAATTTATAATTATGTCATTACCTCCTTCCTTTCTCTCTCTCCAAATATTCCTTTATGTCCCATACCCTCTTTCAAATTTATGAACTCTTTTATCATTGATTGTTTTTAGATGCATATATGTAACACACATATTGTCCTAAATATGTAATTACAACCTGTTTAATCTGCATATTCTTACTTGCATTGTGAATAACCAATGAGTATGTTCTTTCCAAGATAAGACTATTTGTCCTGGCTCAGCATCCTTAATTTCCTGTGTTCTTTGTTTGGGACTGCGCCCTCATGAATTCTCCCCATTCACAGTCACATGTCTGTTGCTGTCCTCCTTATTCAGCTAATGTTTAGGCAGTCATGTTGGTTGTAGCTTCTAATGTTGTAAGGAAAAGACACAATCTCACAGCAAACTTCCTACTTCCTGTTTCTCTGTCTCTTACAATCTTTCTGACCCCTTTTCTGCAGTATTTACCTATCATTTTATAAAGATTTATTCTATTTAATTTTGTTTGTTTGTGTGGGGGGGGGGGAGAGAATTTGCATGGGAGTGCAAGAACCCACAGAGTCCAGAAGAGAGCTTCAGAATCCTTAGTTGGAGTTATAGGCAATTGTGAACTGTTTGACATGGGTGCTGGGACCTGAAATCTGGTCCTCAAAGAGAACAGTGACAACTCTTAACATCTGAACTGTCTCTCCAGTCTTACGTCTGTATATCTATGTTGTTTGCTTACTGGACAATTTGAAGTAACATATTACAAAAAGAGACTTCTCTTCGCTTAATCATAATGCTTTCCATGATTTAGTAAATGAATGCCAGTTGATAACGTGACTCTTAGGCAAGACAACAGCATTAGTAGGTTCTCCCTGTAGGGCCTATGACCTCCCTAGCCATTGGATTTTGACCAAGTTTACAGAACCAAACAGCAATGAACTCCTATGAACATAACTCAAATCCAATCAGTCAGAAAGCTGTTAGCTGCCCCTTAACTGCCATGCATGAAGGCACCTAGAGGGCTTGTCTTGCCTTCGCGGGTCATGACCATAGTTCACAGGATTCATGGCTAAGAACATTGATGATTATTTTAACTGAGTAGCTAGCATTTTAGCCCCAGCTTGATTTCTGTATTGTCTGTGACCAAACTATGTAGTGTATCCAGTAATAAGATCTTACTGTCAGATTCTAGAGGGCAACCAAAAGCAAAGACAAAAAAAAGGTCTTTGAGGACACTTCCTGGCTAACAGCTAAATAAGGAGATATCTCACACTTGGGAGTGGACATTTTGTTTCATAACCCATGGCTTCTGGGAAAAAAATAGTTTTTGCCTATGGAGGCTTCCTCAGTTCAAACATTTTGTTTCAGATTTTGACAAAATCTGAATTAATACGCTTATCGAGTAGTAGATTTTCTTAATAGCTTTCTCATATCTCCTCCATTATCATTTTATAATGTTTTCTTTCAGTAGAATACATACACAGACACACACAGTCATTCCTCAGTATCCTCCTCTGACAGACCCATTGAGACTGAAAGTTGGAGAAGTGTCAGTCTTTTGCAGAAGATGGCACAGTGTCTGCATTCAAATCTATGCAGTCCTCTGGTACACTTTGATCACCTCCAGTTTACTCTTAATAACTAATATAGGATGTGTATGTCATATAAGTCATCATACTGAAAGTTTAAACCTCTGTACACATTCATAATGGACACTGATTTGTTCTTCAAAACATTTTGGATCCATAGTTGGCAGAATTTAACGATGCAGCTCTAGAAGTTGTGGTGAGGACACTGTAGTCTGTTCTACAGCCTATCTTTTTCTTTAGCAGAAATTCTCATCACAAAAGCCAGTTCTCACTTCCTTCTGGGCCTTCACAGAACTTCCCTGGGTAGGAGAGGGCCGTTCTTTCTTCCACCGTTGGTACAGATGGACCCTTATATTTCTTGCAGTCTTTTACTGCAATTAATTACCTCATGTATGTTGATTAAAAATAGGGGAGTTCCATCTCTACAAACATATCTGGAAATAGGGTCTCTGGGTCAGATAAGTATGGAAATGTGTATGTATGTGTTTGCATGTATGTGAGTGTGTTCCCTCTGAGAGCGCTGTACTATTTTGCATTCTGAGAAATAATGGATAGCTCACAGGGTGCTTAAAATGTTACAGCATGTGCTATTCAGGTAAGCAAGACAGATATGTGTATTTTTGTGTTTAGTTTCTTATGAATGAGGTTTAGTGAACTTTTATGTTCTGTTTCTTGTCAAATGTTTTCCTCTTCACTTGTTTCCTGTTGAAATTTTGAAATTTTCACTGTTTAAAAATCAATCTCTCTCTCTCTCTCTCTCTCTCTCTCTCTCTCTCTCTCTCTCTCTCAGTATGTGTTCCCAAAATAAGGACTGTAGAGCTAAGTTCAGTCACCTGGGATGAATGTCACCCACTTACACAAAGTCAACTTCTGTCTCACATTCTTCCTCATTTGACGTGAAAGTTTCCTCAATGACAAAGGGATCAAAATTGGGCAGCTGGCATTATTCTACGAGAACTGAAGCTGAAAATCAGATTGGGGTTTTGTATGGCCTGAAGGGCATACGGGTGGGGGACCCTCTGTAAAAAAATTAATAGACAAAAACCCTTCCTGTCCCATCCCGAAATCCATTAGATATTTGTATCCTAAGCACTTTCTTTCTAAGGCTGTGTAAAGGAAGGTCCTTTTATCTGCAAAGCTCATCATGAGATGGGGGGAAATACACTCAATCTTTGTAAAACACTTGATTTAAATCATATTCATAACACTTTTCTAGGTTCTAATAATATTCAGACATCACTGAGATGTGTGATTTGATCCTAATGGAAATCATAATTACTTAATCTCAGATCAACTTGCTTTGGCTATGTGTCTCACAATTCCCTTAATTAAGTAATCAAATATGAGTAAAATAGCAAGGACATCTTGGGAGTTAATTATCCTTATACTCCTAGTCCCCTACTGGGATAAAATAATCTTCAAAAAGGTTATTTTTCCTAGGATAAAATATTTTAAAATTATAAAACAAATTAATTGATACTATTAAGATATGACTGTAAAAGTTATACTGCAAGTTTGATGAAGAATGCATATTTAAAGATAAAATTTCAAGAGTCTAGAATGGGCATGGTGGTATATGACTATAATTCCGGCGATTAGGAGGCAGAGGTAAGAGGATTGCCGTAAGTTGAGGGCCAGCCTTTTCTAAATAGTGAGACCCTTCCTATCTGAAAAAAAAAATCTCGTATTTTCATTAATATATGGTAAAGTATATAATACCATAGTCAAAACCTCAAATTCCTGATTGATCTCTACTTCTAGTTACTGTGTAACTCTGAATTCAATGTGTAGAGTTCTCTATATCAGTCTTATGCGTTTAGGGGACTCGCATCACAGCTGGCTTTAACATGAAGAATTTAGATTCTTTTGTTTGTCTGTTTGTTGGTTTTGATTCTGTGAGTCAAGGTCTCTCTTTGTAGTCCTGGCTGTCCAGGAACTCGCAATGTAGACCAGGTTAGCCTTGAACACACAGGGATTCACTTGGCTCTGTCTCCCAAGTGCTGGGACTAAAGCATGCATCGCCATGCCTCGCCCACAAGCTCAGATTCCAAGTCATACTTTCAGGTTTATCACTTAGCTTAGGCAAGGTCTTCACCTGGCATACCTGTGATGAAAGGAAAACTGTGGGGATTATTAAAATGATCATCGGATTAGGTAGTGTATGATGAGATGACATATAACAGCCACTCAGAAAGATTGTCAGGCAATTAGGGGCTCATCTAGTGTTGGAGATGATGACTGTGTTTTACTGTTTTAGTTTCTAGTCATACATAAAATTGCTAACGTTACATAAAATGCCCTCCAATTTTGAACGTCTACATAAATCCTAGCATTTTGCTCTTTTGTTTCAGTGAACTATGGAGTCAGAATCCCTGTGGAGCTTATGATGTTATTTACAGTGATATTCACTGTTGGGATATTTTTCATAGCCATTACAGATTTATATTATTTTTATTTAATGTTTAGTTATTGTCTTCCCTACAGATTGTGTGTATGTATATGTGTACACAGTGTCACCATTTTTTGATACATAGAAGCTTTACATGATAATATAAGTACTTTATGTGTTAATATAAGTACTTAATCATCATCTTATTTACATGACTATAAAGGAAGATAGGATAGAGAATAAATTTTTAACTGATTGTCCTCTGAAATTTAATGTATCCCGATCTTTAGTATTTCCCCTACCCCTATTCTGTTACAAAACAAAATAAAATTGCTAACTATTCCAATGGTTTATAATTTTACAGATCCTAGTGATAAATTTCACTGAGTTAGAAAGTTCTTTACAGATATTCAAATGCAGTCATTCAGACAAAAAAAACAGTTTGATAATTTTCCTATGCTGTTTCAACCAAGATATATTGATGATATGTTGACTAATAGCAGACTAGACAACTAAATATATTAACTGGTAGTGAGAACAGTGCCAGGTGACTGAACTGAAGGTGTCCACCTGTCTGCACCCGTTAGCCTTCACTACTTTAAAGAAATAGCCTAGGAGTTACGTTATCAGCTTCCCTGGTGTACTTCTGCTCCTCTTTGCAGACTCTTGTTTTAATTGATGCAGTACAGTACATCACAAGAGGAGTTGCTTATTGAACTATTTGGAAAAAGACTTTCAAAAATTGTATCTTCTTATTAGCTTCATAAGATGCACGCCTGTTACTTGGTTCATTTCCTTTTCCTGTGGCAAATCTTGCAATCTCAGGGTTGCTGACAATGAAGGATATTACTCTGTTGTGTCAGAGTAGACTTCGCTGTGATTGGATCGATCCTCTTTTACACATATTTTCACTCAGAGACCCAGGTTTAAGGAAACCACTTCCCAGGATGTGCGGTATTTGCGACAGAGGACAGGTTCAAGAGGAAGTAAGAAGGAGGATGCCTCTACTGCCTCTCCCAGCCTCTCCTGGGGTTACCCTCCTGTCCCTTCCATGCTGGTCTACAGGTCAAAGAAAGTTACAAGGTCAATCCCAGAATCAGTGGCCAGACGATTATACTTCATCCCCAGAAACACCGTGCTAAAGGCTGGGATGAGTGGTCAGGAGCATGTAACATAACCTTTTATAGCCCAGGTCACACTCAGATTATTAGAACTTCTCAGGTACAGTTGAGAGTCAATTAATTTTTTAGCACTTTTAGAGATAAATGGGACTTTGAGGAGGCTATAATCAATTGCTTCATTTTACAAATAAATGTGGCCTAAAAGCATTGAGTGACTGTTACCCATGATTGGAGCCTGTTAGTGGCAAAGATTGATATGAACCCCGACTTGCTATTTTCTACAATTAGTACATTACTGTTTTCCCACTGGTTAATTAAATATTCTAGACTAGATGTTCTCTGAGAAGTTTTTTTACGAAGTGAAAAATTCAAGTACACACTAGCAGGAGCTCACTGAAGCTCTTTCCTCAGCCTGGAAGTATGTAATCACGCAAATTCAGTTCCACCAAAATTAATTGACCATTTAAAGTATGTTAGCTTCTGCTTGAAGCTCTACAAGTAAAAATATTAACACTTAACCCAAACCTCTGAGAGAACAGAAAAATCAAGATTGGAAAAGTACAATTTGCATTTCCATTACTATCAGGTTATATAAAATAAAAGTTATTAAAAATAGTTTGCATCAACATTGAGTACCATAGCACCTGGAATAAACATTTAAAAAAAACAGCCCTTTCTCTGGTCCTAGAAAAGCTCATCAGCAGAGAAGAATCTTCTTAGTCTGTGCCAACTCTGTGTGTGTGTTCTATGTTTTTTTCCTCTTCTCCTCCCCATATCCCTCCTTTTCTTCTTACCCTGTGTGTCTGCAACTATGTTTGCATGTATAGTAGGAACTAGAAATTCCTCTGTATAATATCATAATATATTAAATTTTATTATATTGAAAAGTGTTGTAGTCCCTAGATATGATCCCAATTCTTGGGAAGCTGAAGTGGGACAATCATATGAGTTTGTGTCCAACCTGAACTATATAGCAAGAGCCAGTCGCAAAAACTGCTAAGCAAGTAGAAATTAGAAACCCACTGAACTACAGAGAACTCAAAGACCCTACTAAATATGAACACATAATGAATTAAGCATATCACTTAAATTGTAGTGATAGGGGAGTGTAGAAATGTGTGGGTTTTAATAGACGTCAAGAACTCTAACTCAATATGAAATAAATAATAGTTTGTGAAATCTATGCATGTCAAAGGAGGAATAAATTATCAGACAAATAATATTGAGAACACTTACGACTTTCAGAGAGTAAAATAAATTCCATTAGATCAGGAGCTGGGTTCAGAGAATCATTTTGGTTTCCATAAAGTGAAGGACTTGAGATAAGATGGAGTTGGTCACAAGGAAGAGACAGACTACATAGAACTGTGATTATGTGACTGTATAGTAGCATCGGGTAATGAAAGGTGGCTACACTCAGCCACTTTTCAAATAGATGCTCACTGCTCATTTAGCTATAAAACATCTCTTGAGAGCAGAAAATACTCCTGCCAGTAGAAAATTAGTCAAGAAGATGGCATTCAGCTGGGAAGGCATGCTCCATCTGACCAGTGAGTAACACAAACGAACCCAGCGAGGCAGTCTCATATATTATTAAAACCCGGGAAGCATGAGGTTGTAGCATCTAGGACTTAGTGTTGTCGGGCTAAGAGGAACATTCTGTCAAGTGCTATGATTAGAAAACAAATTCCTTTTTTCTGAAGTATGCTAAGATCTTGAAAGCAGCCTGGCAGTGGTGGTTCGTGCCTTTAATCCCAGTGCTCAGAAGGCAGAGGCAGGTGGATCTCTGTGAGTTTGAGGCCAGCCTGGTCTAGTTTCAGGACAGACTCTGAAGCTACAGAGAAACCCTGTCTTGAAAACAAAACAAAACAAAAGGTCTCTTAAGCATCAAAATTTTTCAAAATGCTTGCTCTCATTTCCAAAGTCCACACATAGGGATTCATCCTGTCAAGTAATTGGCAAGTTGCCTTAGACACTGAGGGATCCTAAGTTGTGTCTCATTTATTTATCTACTATGGTGCTAAAGACCAGGGCCCCTTGCATTCTAGGCAAGCACTCTACCACTGGGCCACACCCAACTCTCCATTTAAGCTCTCAAATAAATAATAAATGAAAGACTGTGTTAGGCATTAGGGATGTAAGAACAAAGAAACACCGAGGTGCTTACTTCTCAGGGGGCACGCAGGGCAGACGAAAGCTAATATTTGAGTTCTAAGACACTTTCTAAGTGGTTTTCCTATAGTAAAGTATTTTTTAATTTTTCTTCTCAGCATCAGAAGAGGGAGGTAGTATCGTGGTTTCTTCAGGTTGGTGGCTTTTCTCAAGGTTATTTAGCCCACTGAATAATAATATTAACCATAGTGCAGGGGTAGAGCTAATGCACAGTACATAATTTAAAGTGATGATAAGTTGTCCAATGATAATAAACAGCTGAGAATATTAAGCTTCATTTAAATGGATTTTCTCACTGTAAAAAATGAGCTTCTACAAAATGTTAACGCCATGGAAAATATGTTATAAAAATACATAGACTGAATACAAATCACAGCATATATAAATAAATTCATCTTTATTATTGAAATATTATAAATAAATATATGTGGTGCACATACTTATGTGTACACAAATATATTTATATTCACTTAACATTTGCATCCCTCACTAGATTCCAAGTTAATGAAGTGGTTCTTAGTTGGCTCATCATTGGACATTTATTCCCATAGCCCTTAGGCCTAGAAGATAGTAGATAAGGCTGTTTTAAAATAAGTTTTAATTGAGTGAATGAATGAATGAAAAAAAAAAGTAGAACATAATAGACAGCAGTTACCCCCATTCTGGCGTTTCAATTTCAGTGATCCAAAAATGTTAGCTGCAAGTTTCTAGAAAACAACAAATTCTGAATTATAAATTGTGTATAATACTGCGCAGTGTGATGAAATTTCATGTCCTCCCCCTCCGGTCCTGTCCAGGATGTCAGCCATCCTCCATCTACCCGTATCCATGCTGGGTGTGCTGCCCACCTGTGAGACACTCGACAGCCATCTGAGTTGTTCACTCTCACAGGTTAGCGAGGCATCTGCTGGGCTAACCTCATAGAACAGCCTGATGCTAGCCCACAGCGCCTATATGCTCGCATTTATTCCATCTGAATGCGTCACATCGTCATTATACCATGTCCTGTTACTGTAAGAAAGGAGAGAGGACAATGTAGTAAAACACTTTTGAAAGAAATTCTGCTTTCTTATCCACTATATATTCTTAGGCTGTGTACAGTACATTACCATAGTCTTCCATTAACAATGTTCTGTTTTAGTGTGAGTTACTGTTAATATATTTCACTGTGTTTGATTTGCACGCTGGACATCATCATTATTAGTATGTATAGAAAAAAACAGTGATAAAGGGGTTGAGACAACCTTTAGTTTTAGGTATCTACCAGAGATGTAAAGACCTTCTGCAGACAAGGACCAATATGTGTCAAAATACTAACTAGCGTTAGCTTTCTCTAAACACTGACATTGTGACTTACTTTCTTTGTTATAATTTTTCAGTGTTTGCAAAACTCTCCACAGCAAACATATATAGATTTAATTACCTCATATTTCTAAGGAATGAAACAGGTTCTAAAAGGAAAGTATGTTTAAGCAGAATTAGCAACCCTCTGCTCTAAATAGCAGAAGCATCGATCTGCTGGAAGATAGGAAATTGGACCAGATGATATGCCAAGGTTCTTGCTATATATGTGTTACCTGGCATGCCAGTTATCAACTCATAGTCTCTCGGCAGCACCCTGTTGCGTGCTCTGCATATGTGGAGATGAGCCCTTTAAGATTTCCCTTTGCCAAGCTGAATAATGTTAGGGCTCTGTCAGTTGGAGGCAAGGAAGAAGGATTTTCTTTCCTGGCTCCCCTCTCACTTCTGTCAGTGAGAACAGCTACTGGACCAACCTGTAGCCAGCAGCCTCCAGTTTTCCCAGCAACCACCTCAGGAAGACTCCAGCAAAGTAGCTCCCTATAAATGGTTTTCCCTGGCACGGTGGAGAGTCAGTCTCTAGCACGTGTTAGAAGGCGCATCTTCAGCAACTCCAGTGCCTTCTATTTTATGCATCATGGCCACATCTTCAGTCTGTAATACCCTACTTCAGTGACTGGGGGTAGGGGGGAAGTCTTCCTTGGAAAACAATCTCAGTCCTAGGATAGTGGCGCTTCTCAAAGCTGCAATTATTATATTTTTATTGTATATTATATTTTGAAGAATCCCCTTTGCTTCTTACTGGTCAATCCTTCCATGTGATAATCATCTGTGATAGCTAACAATTCTTTTGGTGTTGTAGGATGGGGAACAGGTTTTAGTATGTCGCTTTGATTGGCCTAGAACTCACCATGGAGACCAGGCTAGCCTTGAATTCGTGGGAAATCCTTCCTCTTCTGCTTCCAAAGTGCTAACATTACAAGTGTGTGCCATCTCTACACAATGACTACTTCCTGTTCAAATCACAGTATCATCTCCGTGCATGGCTTATGGCCCAATGTACATCGACTTTATGAACCTAAATGATAGTGTTATGATTTTCATTCTTTTGGAAAGGAAATGAGAAAGACCAAACAAAAATGATGCGAGGAGAGTGCTTGTCATATTAGGTCAAGAATCATAATTATTCAAATATGGAAAGGAGATACAGTCTCTTAAAGCATATGAAATTCCAAATAAATGAGCAGGGTACGTGTTATAAGCTGGGTAAATATCTCTTAAGCAGGGGTGGAGGAAAGGTAAAAATATTCTCCCTGCAACAGCAAATAGCAATGAAAGCAGAGCTATCAGCAAACAAGAAAAGGGGTGGGGGCAGAAGACAAAACCATGACAGTGAGTGCTAAATGAAACCCAAGTCTCTACGCAGAGGCTACCGAATGGAAAATGAAGTCAGAAGAAACCAGCTCCTCATTTTGCAGGGCAAAGGGGCTTATCTAATTCTGAGTATAAATCCCTCACATTGCTATAGCTCGCCATTTCATTAAAGGACAATTCGAAAGTCACAAAAATGACACAATAAATCTAAACCTTTCTTAAGGAATAGTTTTGCCGAAAGCACAAAATTAATGCAAATCTGAACTAATTGCTTAAGTGTCTTCTTACATGGAGAAATTTGCATTAAAACTAAGGAAATGATTCTAGCCATAATCGCAACCTGCATTTACCAGTCATGAAGCCTGAAGCGTGTTTGCCTCTTACTTAACAGGAATCATTGTGACCGTTTAGTTTTTTGTGGGATCATGCCTCACACTGCTTGGGTTTAAAATGGGGGGATAAAAGAAATGGCTGTTTTCAAAGATTTTGAGATAAAATGAATACAAATTACACATATGCAATATCTAACATATCGCATTGCACAGAGCGAGCACTAAACAAATATCTGCTATCGTGTACTTAGTTATTAGTAGTAATATAACAAAGATAAATTTGACCTTTAATTTCATCACACATTATTTATTTGGTCAAAATGTCCGTGAACTTTGTTGGAAAGAAGCTGCTGGCGTAGCTGTGGAAGGGGCAAGTGTTGCACCTTCCTGATTCTCTAGCCAAAGATTGTTTGAACTGCGTACATACTCTACTTGATATGAAATGTTAACAAAACTGAATCTCAACTCTCAGACGTCCCATCTTTATGCAGTTGATGCTGCAACCCACACCCACTATCTAAGCTCGTTCACAGAGATGCTATGGATTCATGGCTTCGCAATCTAGGATTCAAGCTCTTTTCAGTGTGTCGAGAGTTAGCTTTTTAGCCTATTGATGTGATGGTAATGACAAGCCTTTCTTTTGGATGTTCATCCTCATTGTAGCTAAATTGTTCATTTCATGAAATACTTATGATTCGCCAGGCACTGTACATACATCATCTCGCTTCAGGCTCACCGTGGGAGCACTCAGGCTCAGTGGAGTTCAACATCACATGAGAAAAAAAAAAGACACAAACTCTGACCCAGAGTTTTTTCTACAGCACATCCGAACTGTGTTTATGGTTTGTCATGCATCCAAACACTCTCTCTCCCTCTCTCTCTCTCTCTCTCTCTCTCTCTCTCTCTCTCTCTCACACACACACACACACACACGCATACACATACATTATTTTTTTTTAATCTTTGACAAAGCATCTAGGAGAAATCAAGAATGTGTATTTGAGGGCTGGGATTACAGTTGTACGCCACCATACCTGGTGGAAGTGGTGAAGGGGTGAGATTTATTTAAAGGAAGAGTGGGTTCTAGTGGGAAGAATGGCATTACATCACGAAACATCCAGTAAGAGCTGGTCCTGGGAGCCAGAGAAGGGAGCCATGAGCTAGTAGTATTGAGGGGGGGTTGTTGTGTAGAGGACACAGGAGGGACATAAGCTGAAACCATAAGCAATGAGACTGTTGTTAGGAGTAAAACAAAGTGAAGAGCAAGTAATGACACTATTCAAGAATTTGTACAGCTGAGTGCAAGTGATCAAAAGAGACTATGCTGTTCAGAGTTGTAAGCTATACCCCAAAATCCTGGGAGTGGAGAGGAAATTGGGCAAGAAAGTCAAAAGCATTAAAACCACAGTGAGAGACTTGATGTTATTTGGTATGTCCCGAGTAACTCCTGTGTTCTGAGTATAAAGTGAGACAGGGGAGATAGCAAGAGTGACAGCCATTTATTATGTGACTTCCTTGTGCCAGGATCTTCACAGAGAGTAGATATGCTTACTCTACATGATTGATTAGATGGGTTTTGTTTGCCGACCAGGAAATTGAGGCTGAAGCTCACACAATAGTTCACAGATAAAATGGAGCCAATTCCGAATTGTATCTGCTTATATTGGACTGTAAAGACCATATTGTGTGTGGTGCTGGGTCTGCTATCAGTGTACATTTATAGTGGAGAAGCAAGGGCTAAGGATTCTGGTTAGGAGAACTGTGTTCATGGTTTGTCATGCATCCAAACTCTCTCTCTGTCTCTCTTGAGAGCTTGAGCTTGGATTGTTCAGTTTGGGGTACACTGGACCTGAGAGGGGAAGATTCCTGCGTGGTGACGAGTCATCTTAAACTTTAATTATAATCTGAAACTGGCTATAATGTAAAACGTGTCATTCGCATGACTGCGTTGTGAAGATCATTCAAAAGAATGGGACTATTATTTGTATGAATCATAGATTGTCACTAGAAAATTTGAAGAGTAAGGAAACTTGGGTATCGAGGAGAAAGAGCTTCTGTAAGTACCATAAAAAGCTTGGGAGACCAATGTGAAAATATCAGTCTCTGCATATTTAATATTAAAAATGTATTTATTCGTATGCCTATGTGTAATATAGATAGGAAGATAGACTAGGTAGGTAGGTAGATAGATATAGATAGATAGATGATAGATAAGTGGATAGATAGATAAATGGTAGATAGATAATAGATGATAGATAGACAGATATGCAAGTGCACTGCACATGTGTGTGGAGGTCAGAGGACTAGCTTTCAGGAGATAGTTCCCTTCTACCATGGGATCCAGGGTTCGAACTCAGGTGGTCCAGGGAGGGACACCATCACACAGGCTGTACTTCCTCTTTCAGGTGAATAATTGATGCATTGTGAGAGCTCACGGTTCCTTCAATGGTATAGTTTTGTGTGATGAATCCCAAAATATCTCGGTTTCTGCAAACTCTGTCTTTTTATAGTCTATGTAACGCAGATTACCCAGGATTCAAGTTTAGACAGAGCTTGGAAGGGCCAGCTTGGATTTCAGGCCTAGGCCCATGGGATGTTAGAACTTGTTTTCTAATAGTACAGGTTGAAATGCTAAATCCTTCTGTAGTTCTCAAGATAAACCCTAACCCTAACCTTAACCCTATATTAAAAATATTTGCTGGTACACTCAGGTGGAATTGGGAACAGGACCTACTGAAAGTTCAGCTTCTCATTAGTACAAAGGGTCAGAAAACAAGAGTTGTTTGCTCTGTAGTGGTAACAGTTCCTGCTTCAGATAGTTGTCTTTAACACATGACAAACTCATTCTTAGAACCCCGCTCCTCGGGAAGGGGACATTGGCAGGACCTGCTTCCCTCCCATGTGGGGACTATGTTAATTCAGCAATAGTGACTTGACTTTTGGCATCTCCACAGGCTTCCAAGATAGAGGTCATCAGAATTTTTCCAAATGCTTGTTTTTGAAGACTTCACAATGGGAATGCTACAGCTCTTTGTGATTTCGATGACTCAGACACCTCGAATACTGCAAGGGGAGACATTACTTGTGAAATAAAATGAGATTGCTTTGGAGAAAGGCACACCTGAGGGATGCGGTTTAGACTATTCTGTTTGGAACAATAGCTGTTAAGGGACCAGAAGCAAAGGCAGAGCTAGGTGACCACAGTCAAATGCGTTTAGGAAGACATGGCTGTGGTCAACCCATCTCTGTGTGACCACTGAGCATGGATGGACATGGATGTCTCGGAATGCCTCAGTTGTTGACGACCACTTCAGGATGTTTACTTTTAAATCAAATTATGCATTCATGTGTCTTAAAGCACCAAATCCTTTTAGAATTATTTATTTAAAAATCTGTACTATACTTTTATAACAGAATCCTATTTATTGGACTGGGAGATCACTCAGTCAGGAAGGTGCTTGCCTTGCAAGCAAAGGACTTGAGTCTAATTCTTAGAACTCCAAGATATAGATAGATAGATGATAGATAGATAGATAGATAGATACATACATACATACATACATACATACATACACACACACATATACACACAAACCTAGGTGTGTTAGCGTGTTGGCACATGCGCTGATGAAAAGGAGACAGGTGCTCATTGGTCAGGCAACCTAATCTACTTGACCAATGAGAGACATTTTTCATAAATAATAAAAATAAAACTTAAAAGCCAAACCCAAAAAGATATATGGAACCTTGGTAATGACACAGAAGGTTGTCCTCTGGCCACCGTTATGTCCTTGCACTTGGATCCACCCCCGCACAAATAAAGAAAAAACATAGACCAAGTTGGGTGTGGTGGTGCACACCTCTAATGTCAGCACTCAGGAGGAAGATGCCGGCGGATCTCTGTGAGCTCAGAGGGCAGACTAGTTTACAGAGTTTGTTCTAGAACAGCCAGAGCTATACAGAGAAACCCTGTCTCAACCCTCACCCCCAGCCAAAAAACAAGACCAAAATATTCTTATATCTTTTTCCTATCTACAGAAGAGCCACTCCTGTAGCTCTCCATTGTGACTTCTCTGAGGGCAGTGTCTGTTGTCTTATCTCCTGCCTGAGATTTGGAGCTCTTCATTTGACTCGTGCTGGAGAGGTCGGGGCTTCAGTAAGCGTAGTAATTTGGAGTCATTTTTAGGTCATAGTGTTTACTCTTTTTGAAGCACTGTTTTCTTGTGGATGTTCATAGTGAACTATTTAAAAAAATTTGCATAGCACAAAAACTTGGAATGTTTCTGTTTTAAGGTGCACTGTTCAAGGACTTTTAGTACCTTTCAAAACATTATGTAACTCTCATCACTGTGTAACTCCAGAGCATGATCTGCATCTGATGAGTCTGTTACCTTAAAATACCCCTCTGTTTCTTATAACCCTCCAATGATTTATTCTATCCTTTGTCTTAGGGTTTTTTTTTTCTGTTTTCTTTTTGCTCTTGATAGGATAAAAAAGCACAGACAAAACCACTTAGAGAACTGGTTTATCTTAGCTCACAGGTCCGGGGTATCATGCATCAGTTCAGGAAGTCAAGGTGACAGAAGAGTGAAGCCACTAGTCATAGGGAATGGTGCCACCCACAGTGGGTTTCCCAGCCCCAGTGGGCACCATCAAGACAATCCCACTTGCAGGTATGCCCAGAGGCCAACCTGATGTAGGTAATGCCTCCTCCTTGAGATTCTCTTTCTAGGTCCTTCTAGATTGTGTCATCAATAAAACTAACCATCACAGCCTTGACTTTTAATTTTGAGTTATACATTGTGGAACCTCATTGTTAGTTACGTGTATGTTTATAATGGGCATGCCAAGCTTGATAGATGGACCCTTGTAGCGATGATCAGTGTTTTCTGGCTTTCACAAATTCTGAATTACTGTATTTCATCTGATATGAGCAGAGACATCCCAGCTCTTGGTTGTTTGTGTGGCATATCTTTTGCATCCTTTACACTTATATATGTCCTTAGAGTTGAAGTTGGGGTAGGGAGACAGCACATAACTGAATCGTTTTTTTTTTAGTTTTTTTTATTGAAAAAAAAAATCCCTGCTTCCTCCCAGCCTCTCATTTAAACTGAATCTTTTTAAAAAACTATTTTAAAAATCTCTTTTAATTTTTCATGATTGAATTTGATTACTATAAACCTTTGATTCTTTTCCAAAGTTAAAAAGTGGCTTGTTGTTGTTGTTCTTGTAGGATGTTGATGCAAGCCTTTGGGTATTTATAGAGAGGAACGTGTCTTTGAAGTTACTGACTTCTTATACTATGTATAATTTATTTATACACAGCTTATCATGTGACCTTTGCATAATAACACATCTTATGTTTCATACCTAACTTATGTAGCTTATTGCTTATCATTATTCATATATGTGGGGTTCCTCTCTCTCTGTCTCTGTCTCTCTGTCTCTGTCTCTCTGTCTCTGTCTCTCTGTCTCTCTCTGTGTGTTCCTTGTGTGTGTGTTAAAATGTAAAGTTAAAGTTTCAAATTATTTATGTAATTCACGATATCCTAAACAGCATTGTAGAGATTATATTGAAGCAAACATAGCATTGGGAATAATAATTCACTGCATGCCTTAGGAGGAAAATTAAAACCGAGTTATATAACATAGGAAATCTAAGAATGATCCTAAAAAATAATAAGAGCCCAGATAAAGGGAAAATGTAATCAGAATATATTATATGAAAAAATCTATTTTCAATAAAAATAAATATTTTTTAAATGTCAACAGCCCAATTTTGCAAACCTTTTGTAACTCTTAGGACATTTATTTCCAGAAACAATTAGACAGGTGCAAAGAAATTTAAAAGTGAATATGAACTAATTTTATGCTGAAGACATTTTCAAAAGAGCATTTTGTCTGGCCTAGCTTGGGTACCAACCCCAGAACTGGGTTCAGTTCTGTAGGCGATGGTAGCTATTTTTTTTTCAGATGCTCTACCTAACCTTTTAAAGGATTTGTGTTTCTGAATCAAAATGAAAAGCGACCCACTTCCTTGCCATCCTAAGTGGTCTTCCCCATTGCCACCTCTGCAACGCATAGGCAGTGTTCTCACTATCTCTCCATGCAACCCAAGTCAGCTGGTTTAACCTGTGTAAAGGTCGGTTCCTCCTCTCTAAGATGAAAGGTTTGAACTAAAAACGATCTGTCTCTAAAACCCTTTATTCTTCAAGTTATATGGTTCTTTCTGACCCAGCTTAGCTTCCTTTCAGTCTCCTGCCCTCCTCATCTATGGTTAGCATCTGGAACCTCTAGCTCATAAACTCTATGATCATGATTTTCATGCTCCTCTAAACTGTCACGTGGATTTCAACCCATTTCTTAAACCCATCTGTCCTCCATGTAGGATGCCTGCCTATTGGCATTGCCCTGTATCTCCTCTTGAAACTCACTGTTCCCCTTAGCAGGGACCAGAGAAAAAAAGAGATAGCTCCCTGGTTCTCATCCACCAACTATTTAGACTCCTCTACTGAGTGATAGGCACGATACAAATGTGCCAGCACCCCAGCTAGTGACACTGCCAAGCACCTTTGCAAAAAGATGAGCTAGGATCATCATCTTATCTGAGTCCCCAAATTGGGTCTGCTTGAGTTGTTAGAATGCAGTGTTCCGAACAGCTCTTTCTGGGTTGTCGTTTTCAGAATTGGAAAGGACATGGTCCATAACCACAGCCAACAAATGTCAAAATAAATCATTTCATCTGTTCTAAAAAATTAGCTTAAATGCCTTTCTTCTTTTTAAGCCATTTGAAAACTGCAGTGATTACCATGAAAAAAAAATGCTCCCTGTTTATGAGGTAATTATAAGGTTATAAAACTGATAACCAAGTGAGTGTTCTGAGTTGTTTTTTAAAATCATGTTAGCACTTCCACAACAGACTAGATGAATCTCTTTCTCATTGCTTATAGACAATTAAAACATTAATACAGCTCAGATATAAAATATATGATCATATGCAAATATTTGCAAGAAAAATTTATAGTGGATGGAAAAATCACCTCAAAAGAAATGAGATAAAGAGTATATTTGACTTTGTTTTTCGGACATGATCTCTGAAACCAGTGGTAGCAGGAGATTATTTTTAAGCAAGCTGTAAGCCTTTCACAGTTAGGGTTTAACTAAAGGAAATCAAAACACATGGCAGTAAATGTGTTCTTCTTTGTCAGAATCTAATGTCATTACCAGACTTTTTGGTAAGAATTTAGCTTGTACCATTTCAGCCTCGTTTTAATACAACATACACAATTCTTAGAATTCACATATCCCCCAAACTAAGCATCACTTCTCATATGTCATCTATAACACAAGGCAGTAGAAACGCTAGTCCAAATATCTCGAGTCTCAGAACGTTCATTATGGGACAAAGGTGATTACAATCTAGTGTCATGAGCTCTGAGCTCTGGACACTGGGGCATAGGAGATACATTTGGCAGGGGCAGAGAAACTTTCTCAGAGACCACAAATGAGACTAAAGAAGCATGTTAGTAAAGGAAGGAAGGAATTAATACTGGCCTGGGCAGTAGCACCCATGCAGGCAGACATGCGTGCACACAGAGTAATTTCTGTAGGTGGCCACAGCATAGAGTACACAGAGGAGGAATAGCCTTTGAGACTACTCAAGGAAACCTAAAAAGGTTTATGTGCTTGTCAGAGTAAACAATGCCAGGTGCTGTAGCGTACTGGTTTAGTGCAACACAAATGCATTTGTTTATATAATAGAGTGGTGTTCGTTAAGTGCCTTGCCGTGTTTGATCCTGGGAAATTGCCTTGCTCCTCCCAGTGGTAACACATGCTCCAAGTTTCTAATTAATGCCGTACACGCTGCTGAGGGGACAACCCTGCCTGCTCCTACTTCATATAGCATCTGAGAGGTCACAGGCGATGATTTCACTGAAGGATAAGAACAGCAGATAGAGTGAGGTCAGTGGAGGGTGGGAAATAGGGGCCAGCAAATGCTAATGGCTCTAAAAATCTTGGGGGTGAATTAGTGGTTAAATAATACACAATATTAGACAACAGACTTTAATTAAATGTTTATTAAATTATTTATGTACCATGGGGAAGGGGGCACTCCCCTTCACATGCCAAGGGACACTTGAAAGTCAGTGCTCCAACACTGTGTAGCTCCCAAGAATTGAACTCAGATCACCAACCAGTCTTGGTATTCAATGCCTTCACCCACTGAACCATCTTGCCAGTGGTAAACAATACCTTAAGAAATAATAAAGTATTATAGGTAGGCGGAAACACATTTGACGAGTTGTTTTATCAATGATTGGTTTGACCATAAGAGAGATGAGAATGATTATTTGATGAGGAAAAGAATTAGATAAGAGGGAACAGGTTGTGGGTATTAAGTTAAATCCCCCAGGAGAGCAGGGCATTGCAATGTGGAAGACAGACAAAGGGAATAGCCTTACACTGGGGCCTTTGGCTTAGTCTACTGATCTGTGAAACACTCAGAAAAGTGACATCAGGGCTGGTACCTGACAGTCAAGCATAGTGTCTGAGTTCATAGTACATGTATGTGAAAATGGACTTCAAATAATAGAGAAATAAACAGCCTATTCTAAAAACTATTATGAACCATGAAATCCCGAGTCTGTTCTCAAGGAAACTAACTTCTTTTCCACTGTATGTGGTTTCTGCTTGTCTATAACGTGTTTGAATAGCTGAGTGTTTTTGGTAACAGTCATAGAAGATACAAATGTATGTTAATACGCTTGTAATTATCACTTTGAAATATATAATAATCCAAATCTTTGGAAGGGTTGAAAAGATGATATTGGTTGAGTAATTTGGGGTATTGTTTCTTCCTTAAGTAGATGGAAAATAATTATAATTTTCTTTTGACAGAAATAGGGCACTTTGATTTTGTCCTTGATTTAAAACATGTTAAAAAACAAAAACCATTCCTTTTATTTTTAAATATTTTATTAAGTCTGAAAATTTAATCTTCTTAGATCCACCCCCACTTCCTAGACACCCTCCCAGTGTCTAGGAATTAAATTTTTAAAAAATTTAATAATTCTTCTACTCCAATTTGTGATGCCCATATACTTTTGAGTGTACCACTGAAAACTGATCACCCAACCAAGAGCCACATTTTTTAAGAAAATCAGCTCCCTCCCAGAGAAGCCATCACCTCCCCTAACTGGAGTCTACTTAACTCAAATCTTTTGTGCCTGTTCCATCTGGTTTAAAGTAGCTCTGGGCAAACTTCTGAAGATGTTTGTGTATTCACCAGGTCAAAATATTAATTCAGAGGCAATATAAAGAAAAAAGGTAGTATTCATGTGTTTTATTTCCATTATGCTAAATTATTTTGTTATTTGAGCACTTTTTACTTTCCTCCTTGCAGAAAATCTGCAGCATTCACAAAACTGATTTTCTTCTGCAATGTTCATGCAGGCTGTCATACCAAGACGAGTTTGGAAAAGCTTCCCACACTGCCCCCCACTTTCCCTATTCTAAAACTGCGTTCATAGGGGTGTTTTGGAGTCATGGACTCAGTGGAAAGAGAAATACCTTGCAAGTCCCAGCGTCCTCCCCTAGAAGTGTGCTCACACTTACCCACTCACGGAGTGTTGAGTTTCCACCTTAGCCTCGTCCCAAGCCAGCCCTTCTTCTCGGTCAGTGATCCAGACACCCTGGCTCCCTGTCCATTCTCTGGCCTCCTTTCAGCCTTGAGACGCATTCAGTTCACCTCACAGACCTGCAATAGTCTTTCCCAGACTCTGTCCTTAGAGAGGCGGACACTCGTCTTTTGTAACTGTCTCTGTGACCTAAGCTGATTACCTAAAGAGGAGTCTGTGCCTGTTCTTCAAAATTAGCTTAGTTTCTCATTTAAATGTGCTCTTATTACCATGTAGCATTCAGGTCGTGTTTAATCAATGAGTCATCTTTTACCTGGTGACTCTTGGCCACTACACATGAGTCAGGGACAATGTGTAAGATGGACTGTAATAGTTCCTGCTCCGTAGAAGAGTCTCTGTTACACAGTAGATAATCAAGACAGAGTTTTTGATTGATAGACGAATGATTTAGTGTCTGATAATGAAAATGACTGATTCAGAAAGAGCCCTGGTTCCTCCGCAGTTCACGTTCTTTCAGGGAGACTCACACAGGGAAGTAATTATGAAAGGTGACAGTGGTTAAGAAGGTAAACTCTGGAATAGAATACAAAGGCTGAGATCTTGCTTCCTGCCCTATCAACGTTATTATTAATAAAACAGCATAATCTACCTGAGACTCAGGTTTTTCATCTTTAAAATGAGGGCTGCTGAAGGACTGCCTATGGTGGATACAGAACGTTGACCACTCATACCTGTGCTGTTTCTGTTAGAGCTCACCTTCGTACATGAGAACCTGAAAGGTTAACAACTTCCAACCCCTTGAAGATAAGGCTCCACTTGGAACGTGGTTCAACTCAGCAAATTTAGAGACCAGAAGGAGTCGGGAAAGGAAGTAGTAGCTAGAAGTGGACAAACATGCACGAAGAGATGTGTGGTTCTTTGGGGGACAGTTTGAATACAGTGTCACAAATCTAGGTGTAAGTATGGATACTTTGAGATGTGAACATGGGTAGTTCTTCCAGAATGTGAGGTGATGAGTGGAGGTCTTTCTTCCACCACTTTTAATTCTAGAGGCCTTGTATCTGGTTGTGACATGGTAGCTGAGCTCTCTAGCCCCCTCCGAGTCTGTGTGGTGCTTGACATCCTGGGAACATACTTCTTCTCCAGTAGTGAATGTGGATCCTGTAGTTTGTTTGCATAGGTTAGGTTGTAGATTAAATTTGAAATAGTATTGAAAGAGTTTCTCTAAAGCAGCGGCTCTCAACCTTCCTAATGTTGTGACCCTTTAATAGAGTTCCTCCTGTTATGGTGACCCCAACCATAAAATTTTTCCATCGCTACTTCATAATTGTAATTGTGCTACCATTATGAACCATAATGTAAAATAAATATTTTTTGGAGATAGAGGTGTGCCAAAAGGGTCTCGATGCATAAGTTAAGAAGAACCACTGCTGAAAGGGAGGGTCTGTCTGTTAGATCTAAACATAAAGACTGGACAACAAAGAGTAATCAGGTGCAGGACTAGAATCCTAGCACTCAGGAGGCTGAGGCAGGAGAGAGTTTTAGACTTTGGCTGGGAAGTGAAACTCTGTCTGGAAAGAAGGGGGCGATGAAACAAGGAAGGAGGAGCAAGGAAGGAGCAGTGAGAGAGGAAAGGAAAGTGGGGAAAGAGAGGAAAGGCACGACAGAGAGAGAATGGGGACCACAACAGAGATGAGCAGCCACTGCTGTACCTGGAAACAACTTGACACTGCTTTCTCCGATTTTATATCAATTTCATTTTTTAACTGATTAGTTGATTACATACATACATCTATATCAGTTGCAATTTTTAAAAAAATAATATGCTGAAATAAAATATAGAATACACTATTAAATTATATTACAAGGAATTTTTCCTCTTCATGTCTATCTGTATCTTGTTATGTCTTGGAAATTAACACATTATTCACATCTTAAAAGGACAAGTTGTTTAGCAACTAAAGCAGCTACATTTGTGTAGGGAATTTTATTTTTATTTCTCAACATTACACTTATGGCGACTCTGCAGAGCGTTATACAACAGACAAGCTGAAGGCAAGAGGAGGTAGTAATCAGCAGATCTGGGACTGGAATAAAGCTCCTTTGCTTCTAAATCTTGTGTGTTCTCGCTTTACCACCATTGGGCAATGATTCATGGAGAACAGCTCTCTAAAAATGAAATAAAGTTTGATTCTCAGAACCAAATGAAAAGTCTTGAGCTGGAGCCAGGCTTATACCATTGACTAGGTTTGCAGTCTGGGGCAAGCTGATAAATCTTTTCCTTTTTGTTTTTCAGTTGGTTTCTGACTCTAAAATGAAGATACAAGATGACCCCATTATATAAAATACATAGCAATGAGACACTAGGAGCAAAACTAAACACCAAAAGATATGGCTAAACTTTACAAATAGGATAACATTTCGGTGTACCTAAAATAGAGATCAAGTCATATGGGACCAGGCCTAAGGACTCAGAGACTGATCCGGAAACTAGTTTTCTGGATGGCAGCAGAAATAAAAAAAAAAAGTGCTCCATGAAGTGGGAACCAGATCCGGGTTAACTGTCCAGAGTCAGGGTCAGAGTCAAAGCAAGGTTCTGAAAACAGGAATCCAGAAGAATGCAAAGGAGGCCTCAATTTAAGATGCAAAGCTAATGCCAGGACACTCACGGGCTGATTCCTTCCCGATGAAATTAATTTAGAGAACAGTCTGACAGATTTATTTTTTAATCTTGAAGAGCTCCTCCAAGAAATAACTTGTAGAAATTATTTATCAAAACCAGAAAAAGAACGACAGCAGCAAAAAGGAAATATAATTAGAACGTTCAGAAGTTGAAAATGTCTGCTTGCTGAACAGGTCTAACAGGATCGACCTGTGAGCAACAAAATTTCAAAACCACAGTAAGAACTGAGTGCAAAAAAGTGTGTGGAAACATCCCATACTATGAGTTAGGAGAATGGAGAGAGTGTTTGGGAGATTTTATAATAGAGTTCTCTAGGTTATAGGACTCAAAGTTAGAGAAGGGCGATCTGTCATCAAAAAATACTATATTGTTCAACTTCATTTCATCTCTGAGTTTGCATGAATGGCCACTCTTTTTTAGTATTTGATTTTTATTGAGCTCTACATTTTTTTCTGCTCCCCTCCCCTTCAAGCCTCTCTCAAGGTCCCCATGCTCCCAATTTACTCAGGAGATCTTGTCTTTTTCTACTTCCCATGTAGATTAGATCCATTTATGTCTCTCTTAGAGTCCTCATTGTTGTCTAGGTTCTCTGGGATTGTGATTCGTGGGGCTGGTTTTCTTTGCTTTATGTTTAAAAACCACTTATGAGTGAGAACACGTGGTAACTGATGAATGACCACTCTTATGGGGCAATTTATATCATCAGTCTACACATGAAGGAAAAGAGGTTATGACTTTTAAAGTCCAAGAAATAAGCTCACTCCAATTTCTTATACAGGTAGGAGAATAGATAGAGGTACCTCATAAATCAGCAATGCTTTTCATTTAACATAACAATAAAATGTATCTGGAGAGGAAAATATCTGGATATTAAGAGTTTATGGGTTTTTTTGCTAAGGTATAATATTTTGGTGGTACATATTTAAATGGATATGAAAATCTGAATTTGTATATCATACAGTTGATTTAAATGTATGCATACATACCTTAATGCTAGTTCTGTTCCACTCGAAAGTGGTGGAGGTTTGAACACTATTGATCAAACTTGATTTTCATCAAGTATTGTGTGGCCAGCTCCTAGTCCAGCTACATACCTTTACGAAAATAAAAAGGTCGGATAACAATAGACTTTTCCAAATGTTAAGATCGCAGCATGGCTGCTTCAGAACACTCCTTAGCCCTGTGGGATCTAGAATTAGAAAGAATACAGTCATCCAGCAACAGACGGCAATGGTCACATGGTGCAAACTGATGTACAGGAAACACATATACAGTGCCACTTCCTATCTTTTTCAAGAACTTTTTTGTCTTTAGAGGAGAAAATAGCCACTTAGAATTCTGTATTTTGGAAGTCAAGCCAAGCGTGATGCTTGACCCAGAATTATAAATATTCCGTAATGTGTCACTGAAACACTTGGAAGAGCTTTCTAAAGAAATTCTGGAAATGGTACTTGTGATAAAACGCCATAGCTCCAGAGCACATAAAAGCTACTCTGGCATCAGCTGAGGTAGGTGGGACCGGATGGCAGTGGTGTCCGTCATACTGTGGCAAAGAAACCGGGAACTAGAAATAGGGCTTTGAATCAAGAAGTCAGTGATTCTAATGAGAAGGCGAGGAAGTTGGAAGGGCTGAAGGTGAGAAAGGGGGAGACCACTGTCTTGGAGGTTAATGAAGACAAACAATAATGATAGCCTGGCTGCCCTAGAAGAATAATCAAGATTGGAAAGCAACCAAAAGGAGGGACTAGAGACCAGTTCTATCACAAGACTCCTGTGTTGGTTTGGGGTGCCCATCTAGAATGGAAGTATGGACCTGCAGTTAGGGCAGCAGAAGCATTTTTCCTCGGTGACCCATGAACCTTTGGAGTGCAGAAGTGAGGCTATATTAGGATGCAAAAATAGAGGCATCTACTAGGATCTGATTTGTGTATAAAATTGTGCCACCCTAGCCGGGCGGTGGTGGCGCACGCCTTTAATCCCAGCACTCGGGAGGCAGAGGCAGGCGGATCTCTGTGAGTTCGAGACCAGCCTGGTCTACAAGAGCTAGTTCCAGGACAGGCTCCAAAACCACAGAGAAACCCTGTCTCGAAAAACCAAAAAAAAAAAAAAAAAAAAAAAATTGTGCCACCCTAAAGTGAGTAATGAAGCCACGCTTATAATTATGCACCTGCTTCTTGAATCTAGCCCTCAATTTCTATTCTTGGAGCCATCAGGTTCTATTCCCCTTGCCTCCGTGATTGCAGTAACCTTCTAACTGACCTTCTGCCTCCAACCTCTTCCCAGATGAAAGCATCCTTCTACTCCCCACTGCCTACTAAGCACACAACATGGAAGCCACCATCCTCCGTGATCTGTATCCAAAGCTGCATTTCCAGACACCGTGGCTTCTCTCCCTGTACTTGATGCTTCAGCCAAATTGGCTAATCACCATTCCCCAAACATTCTCCAGTGTGATGTTTCTAAAACACAAACAGGATCCAGTTATTGCCCTACTTAAAACTCTTCCCAGCTCCCTTTTATCACTTTGTAGGAATCATCCCAAAGTGCTTGGTCTATAAACTCTCAGTACCAGGCTCGTGCCAAGTTCTCCATCCTTATCGCTGACCACCAGACGCCAGTCCCTCATCCTCAAAACCTAAACCCAGCCTTCTGTAACTACTTTAAATTATATGGACAGGCCAACCCAACTCTTGCCCTTGAGGCTTAGTTGAAGCTGTTTCTTCTGCTTTGTACGCCTTTCTTTCTGCTTTTCCCACCAGCACGGCCCCATGGCCAACATGGGGAAAAAAAAACCTGTCTTTTCTTTCTAAGACTCAGTTTAAGATTATCAACTTCATAGAAGCTGCCCCATTGCTTGCATACAACCTTTCTACATACATCCAGTGCTCATTTCTCACGGGGCCTCCGTGACAAAGACATGTTTTTGACATTGAAACTAACTTTTTAAGATTAGTCGTTTCCTAATTATGTCTGTAGTCTCCTTCGGGGCTGGAACAATGTTTATATATCGTTATAAGCCTAGAAGTTCACACAGGAACAGACAGAATAGAGTTCAATGCATGATCACAAAACCCCCTCAGTCCCAAGGCCAGTGAAGTAATTACTTACTGGGCTAAATGAGTATTTGAAGAGAGAATAGAACATGGTAAGTTCTCCTAATCTATATGCCGTAGCTGTGAACTGCAAAAGTAAACTCTCTCTCTCTCTCTCTCTCTCTCTCTCTCTCTCTCTCTCTCTCTCTCTCTCTC
>JABTXL010005037.1:5400636-5417599 GCA_025134845.1 Neodon shergylaensis
TCTGTGTGTTTGCCATAATTCCAACTGGGCAGATAGAAATAGCCCATGTGCGCACTGGGTATCTTATTCCCATTAATTCTTTCAGGAAGTTCTTTTCCTAGAATTGAGTCTACTGATGATCATTATTCAAATGAATCTGTAAGGATTTTTCTGTGAATTTTTTGAGGGGGACATAATTTCCCTGACAATTTTGTTCGTGTATGGAATGTATTCGGGAAACTTACACTTCTGTTAGCTCCTCATCTATAGAAGTCACTTTTCCACAGTCCTATTGTATTGTTTTATTATGTGATCCACTGAGTTTGACCAAGTATTATTGTATGACTAATGAGTTTCAAATTCATCAGTGGACGCACCTCTAGGAAAACAAGTGAAGACCATGACTGCCTTTCTCCCAGAATCCACCAGTA
Organism: Neodon shergylaensis; assembly: GCA_025134845.1. Lineage (NCBI taxonomy): Eukaryota > Metazoa > Chordata > Mammalia > Rodentia > Cricetidae > Neodon > Neodon shergylaensis. The sequence continues at coordinate 5,401,047 of JABTXL010005037.1, forward strand.
GGCAGTAGTTCTGCAGGATATGGTGTGGTCCTGAGAGTCTCCATTTTATCTGATCCCTGACTGACTCATAATGGACCTAGTCTTGTAAAGGCCCAGTCCAGACAGAGGCAGCTGCTTTGAGCTGATGATTGTGATGGTCATACCCTGCCCAGAAAACTATGACTCTTACCTTCTTCTTCCCCCTCTTCTGTAGTATTCCCTAAACCTCAGAAGGAGTGATACAAATTTCTGGTTGAAGGGTGAGAACTCAGCTGTCAATTATTCTCAGTTCCCTGTCCAGACACAAGTCTGTACTTGCCATAGTTCATTGCAAAGAGAAGCTTCCAGAAATACAGGCCCTTGCCATTCTTCTTAGCATTCATGAGAACTAGTGGCTGAGGCCCTATTGCTGAGAACACTGTGTGCTTTCATCACAATATAGAGAGGAATCACAAAGAAACTGAGATGGAACCTTCTTCCCTGATGACTGGCTTGTATAGTATTATGAAGGCCCCTTAGGGGCATCAAGATCTCCCTCCACTATGAACCCTACAAACTAGAATACTAACCTGCCCGCCAAGACAAGGCCACGATAGTGGCATGACTTCCATAGGAATAACCACCCATTCTCTAATTGGATTTGAGGCCGACTCCACAGGAGAGAATTCGTGGCTGGTACTGTAAACTCTAGATCCCCTTTCAAAATAAAAAACATGGATGAGGAAGTCACAGACCCTAGGAAAAACTTTCCACAGTTATGTATCTTTGAGGTTCTATCTGTGTCTGGCATATTTACACACCTGTCCATTCTCTCTGTACCCTGATCTTCCCAGGCTCTCAGAAAGTCTTCTACTCCATCTGAATTCTTTCTTCCTTCACCAAAGCCTCAGGAAATCTCTGTAGCCAATAATCTGGGACATCTGTAGAGATTGGGTTATTTACTATTTTTCAGAGATTTCTGGCTCTCCATTCCTAATTTTTAAATCACTTCACACATTTTATATTAACATTCTTATTTTAGGAGGGGCAAACAAGTTTGGTCTGTGTTACTCATTCTTGTCAGTAAAGAATTCTTACCTTTGTGATAGCTCTAGTATCCCGAAATATAGTTGAAATTGTATTCATCTGTATGTGATATCAGGAGAATTCTTATTACACACAGAGAATATGAGCATATGGCCACTGCAAAGTTAATTTGGAACTTATATATGTAAAACACTACAGATGCATATGCATTCACATTGAGATTAAAAATGATAGCAAAATGTTATTAGCAGTGATGGATCTCTGGGATTATAGTCAGTATTTATTTTTAGTTCAGTTTTCTAAATTGCCTCCTACTATGGGAATAGATGACTTTCACCAAAATGTAATGTTATCTGATATATTTACATGTGTGTGTGTTGAAAAAGGGATTACTTCATATATAATATAATTGACTTTCTAAAGAAAGTTAGTGATATTTGCAGTGCATGGAAAACCCAGGAGTGGGGCAGTCTGCTCACTCCATTAGAAACCCTTATCTGGAAGCTGAGTGGCCAGCATCAGGGAGGCAGGAAGGGATGCCTTAGTGTCAATAGTTCATAAATTATAAAATTCTTAGGAAACACTGATCCCATTGAATGTGGTAACTTCACATTTCCTTTGATAGTCAAGAATGAATGATGCCCACAGGACTATTAGATAAATAGTTTCAAAGAATACACTGAAATTTGACTTCTGAATTTGTGGGTAAGTGAGCAATTTCATGTAATTGTAACGGCAGGACAGTAAAAAGACTAAAAAGGAAAAAGAACTGTGATCTAGGCAGGCTCTGCTGGATAGGAAGATAATGGGCAAAGTAGGCATGCAAGGGCTCTCCTAGGAACTCAGAAAAGCGCCCCACAGAAAACCACAGTCAGAGAGGATTTAGGGCCAGAAGGGACAGCTGTGTCTTTCAGTTCCTTGTTATCCAAGGATGGTTAGATCCCAGCTCTGCCACTTAGAAACAGCTCAGATATACACAAGTTCTTAACCTCCTTCTGCCATAACACCCATCTGTAAAATGGGGGTAAAGTGGACATGCTGAGTCTTATATAAGTTAATGTGAACAAAGAGCCTAGACTGGCCATTGACAACACTGAGCTTCACCTAAATAAGAGTTACTATTATTCTGTATGTGTATGGAGGCACTTGTAAATGCTTTAAATTCCATGCATTTAGTGTGCATTTAGAAATATGCAACTAGTTCCTCAAAGCTGCAGTTATGCAGATATTATCGCTTACAACCATTTGTGGTGATAACAAAGGTGAAGATAAAACCAAATGTAACCTTCTAATTAAGCAAAATTCTCAGTGCAAGTAGCAAAAATGATATTGGTGGCACACAGAAGACTTATGGGCAGTCTTCTCACTTTACAAACAGTGTAAAAAAGGCCCAAAGAGGGAAGAGGATTCTACTTGAGGTTAAAAGTCAAAGAATATGAGTATATCTACAACACAGTTCTTTGTCTCTTGTTGTTGTATTTATCCCTCTAAGCCCTAATTCCTGGGCCTTACACTCTGTCTTCAGCTTCTTCTGTGAAGTTGGTTTTCTTCCATTCTTTGGAGTTCCCTTTTCCTCTTCCTATGACACACTTTAAAGAGAGTCGGTTTCCAGGGTTTCAATAACCAACCCCAAACTTTAACGCTGACAGAAAAAAAAAAAAAAAACTAAACTGGTTAGTCTAAATGTGACAAGCAAGGCAGGTTGCAATGGATAAAGGGTTAAATACAAGGCGAGTAACAGATTTAAACACTGAAAATAATAGACAGCTGCTATTTGACAGACTTCATGCATTTGAAAAGCATTCAGGTCAAACTCTAGATAGTAAAACAATGGAGAGAAGTGCTAGCGAATGGCACACAAGGTTAAGGTGCCCCCAAAGGCTGTGTGGTCTCCACTCAGGGAGCCCTGTCTAGTATGAGTAAGGGTTGTGTCACAGTCTGTCTGCTGTAACAGAAACGGGAGAGGCTCAACTGAAGCATGATGTAGGAAAGGCACGGCTCCGGCCAGAAGTTAAGGAAGGTCATGGAGGTGAGCAGACACTTGCATTGAATCTCAAAGAGATACTGTCTTTTTGTTGGGTAATGTAAACTAAGAACAATCCCAGCTGAGAGGAAGGCTAGGAAGGAGCTGAAAGTTGGGCGCCTTCCGAGAACTGCCTGCCAGTCGTCTGCCATGATTCAGCATAGAGCGTTCATGGCAGGGAAGAGGAAAATAGGAATAGATAGGTATAGATACTCTGCAGAAATTCAGGCTTATTCTTTTCAGGCAGGTTCAGAGATAAAGCAAACACCATAGACCTATTCTATACTACATGGATGCCCAAGACTGTCTTATATAGTCTTTATTCATGAAGTTGGTATCTATTCTTCTGTCTTAGATGAATTAGTTCACTCAATGCTGATAAAAGGCCCCTGGGAGAAAGTTTGATACAAATTGGGTCTATGTAGTTATTTGGGAATTGTATTCCACTGGGGGGAAAATATCAGGCAGACTTACTGTTGCTTGGAACAGAATGATCTAAAAAGAGACAGCTTAGAACAAGCAAATATTTACCCCTCCTCTGTGTAGGCATGAGGTAGGACTTCTTGTTCCAAGCTCACCACAGCAGATAGCAGAGTAGCGACAGTGAGCAATTTTCATTATACCCTGAGAAAGAGCCATGCTGTCCCCTGTTTCATGTCCCCAGTAATGCCAATGCCTCCAGTTGACTATCCTTGACATCTGACATCACATCTTTTAAGATCCAGACTCCTAGCTTGCCGGCCCTAAATACAAAAAAGAGCACTTTGTCTAAGAGTGCAGAGTTCATGGTTCAAGAAGTGACTCATTTGGCCCGGAAAGCGTCAGCCTAAAATACTGTAGAAACAATTGCAAAGATTTATTTTAGTGCCCCTGTCAAAAACCTATCTCTGCATTGTGGCCAATGCTTCAAGTATATTTCTGTAATGAAACTCATTATGAGAGTTTTTTTCTTCTTTTCATGTAATGGGAAGTTGAATAGTGTAGTTCCGGGGGGGGGGGGATAATGCGCTGAAATGTTGGGCCCATCAGGAGGAAATCATTCATTTCTGCCATCCTGTTTCAATGTAAGCCTCTTCCGCACTGTGAAAAGATGGACTATGGATAACAATAGAGGATACCACGCTCTTCTCTCCTTCCCATTCCGTCCCTCTCTCTGTTCAGTCTTGACTATTATATTTCTATATACTTTCAGAATCTTTTGTGGCTATAAAAATCTAATGAGAGTTTCTGAGTACTTTTGACCACTTATAACTGCCTGGCACTTTAAAAAAAAGTGGGCATGCTATTAATCTAGCGTCCTGGGTGCTTTCCTGGCTGAATAATTACCTTCCACCTACCTAGATCCCCCTGGTGGTTTCAATTTGCATACAGAATTGTTCTCCATTTCCAGTCTCTGAGCTTTTGTGGTATTTACTTTCACACTGATACTTATAGCATCAATCTCACTCGGCGGTCAGCCTTTTTTTTATGAAGTAGAGGAAATTATACTGTGTTTCTTCATATATATGTTGCTCTTTTGACACAAACACTCTTGGATGTATACTCAGTGGCTCATTTAAATGACAGCCCTTTCTGTTTAATTTTATGGGTATGCTCAGTCACCCTTAGATACTCCATTTGTTTTGGTACTTTCTTTTGGTGTATATATATTTTTCAGCTTACTAGGGTTCCTGGTAATGGTACAGGTGAATTTAGCAGGAGGTTGTGGGTTTCTTAGTGACTTATCCATTTCTAGAATTTTTAATAGTGCTCTCTGAAAACATAATCTCTAATAAAAGAATGACCAAATCTTGCAATCACTCCAATATTAATTAGGTAAAATGTATTAAACATGTCAATGGTCAGACATTCTATCAGGCATTTTCTATACAACAATTCATTTTGTTTGCCTAAAACCCGGTTGAACAGGTAATGTTGTCTTTTCCATTTTAAAGATGAGGAAATGAAAGTTCCAATGCATAAATTAGCTCACTAAGCATCCCGTAGGAACAAGGGACAACGCTGTACTTTAACTATAGACTCTGGCATAGGATAGCAAATGGTTTGGTCTCAGTCTGACTCTGAAAACCTGAGATCCAGACAATCTCTTCTAAGGTAAGTGGAGTTAAAAAAGCCATCAAATCCCAGTGTTTTAGTGGAAATCCAAAAGCTGGATTCAATGTCCTTGGGCAAAGGCAGTCAAACCCCCATCCTGAGAGACGAAGAGAAGTCATTGTGTTCGATCCAGGCCATCAGCTGATGAATCACTCCCATTCCAGGAAGAGCAGCCCACTTCACTCATTCTCCCAATACAAGCTCTAGTCTCATGGGGACAGTGTTCACAGTGATGTTTTCACCAGCCGTATATCTGGGCACCCTATTTTTATTTCAATAAAACTGATACTATGAAATCAACAGCCACTGAACTCTTAGCCACTGTCCTCACAACTCACTCACATGGATAACACCCTGAAAACAAAGATAATAGGTCATCTATCCCATTTCTTAAGGTGAATTGAACACATACTTATTTAGGAAAAACTTGGACACAAAATGAAAGTTGCAGTTACCCAAATATCTTAAGCCAATTTATTTCCAACTCTCTTAAATCAGATTCACGATATATATTTCTATGACCAAAAGAGGTAAGAGGCTCGATTTTTTAGCTTTCCAAATGCTAAGAAGCCATGTTCCCTAGCAACACTGTGGATTCACATAAGAAGTTTTCAAATCCCATTTATAGCAGGTTCATTTTTTCCCTTCATTGTCACTTCACTCCAAGCTCACGATGACTCAAGAGAAAATGCGCTTTGGAGATTTTAAGTAATGTTCTTAAGAGGGCATCATAGGGGCTGGCTGGAAAGATGGCTACTCATGATGCTGCTTAGACTCACTTGAAAGTCTGTAGAATTGCACTTTGTTCTCACTGTTACACTGATTATAATATATGCCAGCTAGAACCAGTTATTAATATTCGATGTGAACACAAATGAGAACTTTGGTGATTGACCTGAAATAAATTAAAGTACATACATACCTTTATCTTCAGCTTTTGTTTTGTAGATATGCATAAATGATTTATGTATGTCTTTGTGTGTAGCTGACTACATATATGGTTTATTTAAATTTGTGCCAATACTGTGTATGTCTGCGCAAACCCTTGATCTCTAGTGGAAAGACTCGTGTTTTTGCTATTTCCACTTTGGAAATTTTGTGGCACACAGTACTTTCAACTAATTCCATCAGGACTCAGAGGGCCATAACAATGAGTTGCAATCATAGGCATGAATGACTGTTTCAACATGTGGAAAGCCTTTCTGTTGACATGTTGGAGGGAAAGAGTGTCATCTCATGATGTGTTTAAAAAGCAGTTGGTAGAATTTGGGGTTCCTAAGATAGAGAAGTAAATCCCATTAGCCAAATTACAAATGGAGATGTCTCAAAATGGATATGTATCTATTCAGAACATGGCAAATCTATATCATTACTTATCTTCAGAATATAATAGGATCCTGGCTAATGGGAAAAGATAAGGGGAAGAAAGATGAGGCACAATGGTTGAAACAAAAGGCGCATAGTGAATTACATGTCACCTGTAAGATTATATTCATAGAAGATGCAAAGAAAAACTATTGAGGCATTCAGCAAAGTTACGAGATTTCTAATAGGGACAGCAATAGCATCCTGATACACTTTATATCTGTGTAGAATACTACAAATGCAGTATGTGTGTGTGCATGTGTGTTCATATAGTATAAATGTTACTTGCACATTCACATATCTGTGTGATCCTTTCTTCATAAAAACAATGCTCCTATAAAGTTCTTTAGGCATACGTTGGATAACAACCATTATGAGCAAAGATATGAAGAAATAAAATCCTATACCATGACGAGAGTGGGCCGGCTGGGTACCATAAAGATGTCATTTAGCTTCTAGTTGGAAATCTAAAGCCAATGTATTATTCCAGAAGAGTTTTTCATGGAATTTTATAAGCATACACTAAAATTAATGAAGAGAATAAGGAATCCAAAATGATTGTGAAAATATGGAAAGGTAGCATTGGTAGCTGTTAACTCTACCATAACAGCATTAACAACCAGGCTATTGTAGAATTGGTACAGAGAGAGATGAAATGAATATGGCATGGGAAGGGGAACTTTAAATGTGCTCTCAATGAAATGGAAACTCACAGGCAAATGCTTGCATACCAGACCCTACTCAATACAATAGTTTAACTGTTTTCATGTTTAAAACAAAGTTTCCCACAAGTCTAAACCATAGATAGTTATCACAGTTTCAGGTGCAGGGAAAGGGAAGATCTGGGGATCTGACTCAACCAATAAAGTGTTTGCCCCAAAAGGATGCTGATTTTTCTTTTTCTTTCTCTGTTTTAAATTTAATTTACTTATTTAAAATCCCAACTGTAGTTTCCCCCTTCCTTCTCTCCTCCCATTCCCTCCCCCAACATCCCCTCTGCCCCATCCAATTCACCACTCCTCTGTTTCTGTTCAGAAAGGGGCAGGCCTCCCATAGATAACAGCAAAGCTGGCATATCAAGTTGCAGTAAGACTAAGCACCTCCCCTTGTATTAAGGCTGGTCAAGGCAATCCAGTATGAGAAATAGGTTCCCAAGAGCCAGCCAACGCGCTAGGGACAGCTTCTGCTCCCATAGTTAGGAGTTCTGCACAACTGTCACATGTATTTAGAGGGCCTAGGTCAGTCACGGGTAGGCTCCCTGGTTGTTGGTCTAGACTTTGAGTTCATGTGAATAAGGCTAGTTGTTTGATAACCAGTTGTCAGGAGGTAGATTCGAGAGACAGACAGAAGAATTGTTTGTTGCTGGGCTATTTTCAACTGTTCTATGATTCCCCTGGAGGAAAGAGTCCTCCACGGGAAAAAGCTACAAAGGTCAGAAAGCAGAGCCGGGTTCCGAGATGATCATTCCACCGTGCTCTCCAAGCCTGTATGTGCTGCAAATCTGGTAGGAATAACTGCTGGTATGATGGATGAAAAAGTCCTGGTACAAAAAGCTCTTCAGAGACTGAACAACAACAACAAAATACCATTAGGATGAAACTTACTGCAGAAAAATATAAAATCCTGCCTCGAGGTTAAAAACTAATCAGTTGTATAAGAGCAGACAGATCATAGGATATTTTGCCTTGATGTTAGTCATGTGAAAATGAGCTAGAAGGTTTGATTGACCTCATTTGCAATCAGATGTTAAATGTCTATAAGATTATACTGCCCTGAGATTACAGTGACCAGATAACCAGAAGTGGTATCCTTGTACCTGAGTTGGTGATAATTATGTGAGCATTTTAAATATTTGGCTAGACAGCATCCAAGGGCTGGATAAGCTAGAAACCGTGGATCACACAAAGCCATCAGAAGAAACGTTTAGCCTGTAAGATTTAGTGAAGGGATACAAATACTTTTATGAATTGTTCAATTTGTAGATGTTTAAGTGATAAATGCTATAAGAGCTGGTCAAAACATAGAAGTAACCATTTTCTAAGTACTCAGCTTGTCAGTAATAAGAAGGTCTTTTTATTGGGTAAAAATGAAGGTGTAAAAATATTTAATAAAATAACATCTAGAGACCCACGGGTATCTTAATGCTTTATTCACGTTTCCTCTGCCCCTCCTTGTGAGGCTGCTGAGTGATCACACACAGAACAACAGGAAGGATGTAGGTTGAAGAGCCATTTTATCAACACCTCCCTCGATCACTGTTATAGGGAAGAAATCAAGGAAATTCTGGATCAGAGCACAAGGCTAAGACCTCCTTTTCTTATTGGCTTTCTTCCATCATGCCCTCCAAAAAATTAAATTACAGGTCCAGCACACACATAGAATTGAAATATATGTGTACAGTTAAACTGCTGTGTGAAAGAAGTTCCCCAAAAGTGTAATCGATTTTCTGTTACTGAAATGGAAGTAAAGACATATTTCAACTCAACAAAAGGACATTGTATCAGTCATATGATCTTGTGTGGAAGAAGTCCATTGCTCTAAGAGTGAATTTGCTCTTGTTTGAGTCTAAATGCTCTACAGTGCAGGGGAGCTGCCCAGTAAATTATCCTCTTGGGAAGTTAGACAGGGAGAGCTTTATGGTCTGATCTAAAATTTGATTTCTAGAAATATCCTTTGATTATTTTTAAGATTACATGACTAGGGTGTGTAAGGAGGAGCCCTAAAAGAAATTTAGCCCCTGATAGAAGGTATAGAATTCCACTTAATTCCTCATGAGTTTTGATGACACACTGTTGACAGAGGCTTCTGTCCCGCCTGTTCCTGCAGCCCTTCAGTTCCAAAGAAGCACACAGAGTTCAACATTAATTATAAACTGATTGGCTTAGCAACTCAGGCTTCTTATTAACTAATTCTTACATTATAAATTAGCCCACAATTCTTGTGTTAGCCATGTGGCTTGGTACCTTTTCTCAGTGAGGCATTCTTATCTTGCTTCCTCTTGGTCTAGGTGACAACTACAGACTGAACCTTTCCTCTTTCCAGAATTAACCTGTTCTAGTCACCTATAGTAGAACAGGCCTATACTTCCTGCCTGGCTACTGGCCAATCAACATTTTATTAAACTGGTACAAGTGACAATCTTTACAGAGTACAATACCATTATCTCACAACAACACACAACGCCTTGTAACTTTATTTCCAGTTATGCTGAGTCTCTGTGTTCTTTCTCTTTCTTTCTTTCTAGAAATATTGAATGTTTTTCTTTGTCCCTATAACTACTTTTTTCAGAATTAATTTTTTGTCCTATATGCTTCAACACCACCATAAGACAAACTGGACTTTGAAACTATTAAATTGTCCAAATTTTTTATCAGCAATTTAGTGATAGCCTTTGGTAAATAAGCCAAAGAGTTAGGGACTAGTTTAATGTTAAACTATCATCAGCAGAAAATTAGAAAATACAGTGTGAAAACATTAATACACTATAAGTTTAATGGGATACCAAAATGTGAGTTAATTACTAAGGATTCAAGATGTCTACCTAGGAGATTCAGAAACTGACAAACTAAAATGGCTACAAAAGTATATCATCTATTATAAATGATAAACATCATATAGATCTCCAGAACCTGTGAAAAACTGAAATCAATCAGAAAACCAAGTCATTCTCAGTTATCTGCAGATGTGAGCCCAAGATTCTGCAGAAAAGGTCTATCATGAGAATCCAAGGATACCTTTTTTTATCCATTATTGTTAGACCTCTTTTCAACCAAGACTCTTTGTATCGCTGTCAACAGAAATAGCATTATCAGCCCCCTCATAACTCACTCTCTGAAAGGCTAAACCTAGTAGAAAGAAGTAGTAGGGGGAAGATGGGTGAACCAAGAATCAGTACTGCATGGGAAGTACTTGCATTTTATATAGGGGAAGTATGGACAGTAATTTAAGGAGCTGCTTCAGAAGGCCTTCCATAACCTCCCATTAAAATAAACTCTCCCTCTCTGCCTGCTTTTCTTTATTCTTTATATAGCATCACTGTGTTATTTATTTGAAAATGTGTCATTGTCTATGATATGTACGGCCACTTTGTTTCACTGTTGAGATCCAATAATTTGGCATGGTGTTAGCACACAGGTACTGGTTTTTTTTTTTTTTCAAATAGCGATAGAAAGTGGTTCCTAGATTGACTGATGGGTCACTAAAGCCTATAATGAGAAGTTGACTAAGAAAATATCCAGAATTGTTTTCTCCTTGAAACATGAAAGATGAAATCAACAAGATGACCATCAGAAAGCCCACATGTCATTTATGATGACATTATTATAACTTTACAGTTTTGAAACTCATACCATCCAGTAATATACATACTTTCCCCCAGGTAAATGCAGTTTTGACTCAACAGTAACTGAAATGTAAGACATGGCCAATGGCATTTCTCTATACGAGCATTTTGCCACTTCTGACTTATAAAAACACAAGGAAATAAAACACCATTTATTGCCACTTACAAATATTACGTGACTCTTATCCATATGAGATCATTCTAAGTCTGTATATTTGCTAAGATGATTTAATGAGGTGGCCTTTTGTGAACATTTCATAAAACTCAGTGTTTGAACTCAATTAGGCAAGAGAATATGATAAGTAGCTATCTGGAACTTCCATGGTATTATATCATGAAATGTGACATTTTCTAAAAATGTATTTGTTCTTGTTTTGTGTATATGTGTGAGTACCTGCATATATGTATGTGTATCATATGTGTGCCTGATGTCCACGGAGGCTCAAAGAGGGTACTGGATCCCCTGGAACTGGAGTCAAAGGTGGTTGTGAGCTACTGGGTGTAGGTGCTGCAAACCGAATGGAAGTCCTCTGCAAGAACAGCAAATGCTCTTAACCACTGAGCCTTCTCTCCAGCCCCAAATAGAATAATATAGTTATCTTTTAATGAACTCTCTTTTGAGTGTGCCTTGGATTATATAGAACATATTTTATTGATAAGATTATGAGAAAAGCAAATAAAAACTAAATCCATTTGTGCTCACAGGTTTATACTTGGAGTAAGACAAGGGAAGGCCCAGAGGCCAAGTACACTCCTTCAAGCTACTTAGCAGTGGGCTCTTCTTGTTTATTTAATGGATGAATCTAGAATGACTGTGAAATGAAAGGAAGTATGAAGATTGTTCCAGGATATTGTTTTCTTTGAAACCATTGTAGCAATCCATATCCCTCTCATATCACTAAAACACTGTCTTATCAACCCTCATTAATTCCTGGCCCCAAATTCTTAAGCCTGTGACCACTATTGACCTCTGAAGGATGTTTTCAAAGGGAATCATCTTTCATCTCTGAAAAGTAATTTACTTTAATTGAGCCCTCTTGGCATTAGTAGCTAAGTAAAATGAAATGATAAGGATGGTAGTGTCTCATTGAAAGGCAAATGATATGTTCTCTTATATAATGCATGAGAGGTTCCAGGGAGGGGAGTATACAAAGCTCATTTGAGTAAATAGCTTCATGCTTTCAATGGAGAAAGACATTTACTGTTTTGATATTTTAAAAAAGCATTGGTAAAATATGCTTGGTGATATGATGGCACACTTAATCCGAGCACTTAGGAGGCAGAGAAAGGCAGGGTTCTGTGGGTTCCAGAGAAGCCTGGTCTATATAGTGAGCTCCAGGACAGCAAGGTGATGTGAAATTTCCCTCTGTATGCTATAAATATGTTTTGTTACCATTGATTAGTAAAGAAGATGCTCCAGCCTATAGCAGGGAAGAATAAAACCAGGCAGGAAATCTGAACAGATACAGAGAGAAAGTAGGCAGAGTCAGGGAGAAACCATGTAGCTGCTGAAGGAGACAGACACTGGATGGAACTTTACCTGTAGGCCACAGCCACGTAGTGATACATAGATTAATAGAAATAGGTTAATTTAAGATGCAAGAGCTAGCTAGAAATATGCATGAACCATTGATTGAACAATGCTGTGATTAATATAGTCTCTATGTGATTATTTCAGGTCTGGGCTGCCTGGATACAAATAAATCACACAGAAACTATATTAATTACAATACTGTTTGACCAATAGCTTAAGCGTATTTCTAGCTAACTCTTACATCTTAAATAAACTTGTTTCCGTGTATTACCACAAGACTGTGGCTACCAGGTAAAGTTCCGGCATCTGTCTACTTCAGCAGCTACATGGCATCTTTCTGACTCTGCCTACTTATATATATAAGTATATATATATATATATATATATATATATATATATATATATTCTCTCAGCCTGGCTATATTCTGCCCTGCTATAGGCTAAAGTAGCTTCTTTATTGCCCAATGGTAGTAAAACACATTCATAATATACAGAGGGGAATCCCACATCAGCCAGGGATACCCAGTGAGACCATGTATATAATAATAAATAATAAAATGTTTGTCATGGTGAGGTGGGCAAACCATGGAGTCCTTATAAGAGAGTATGTGACTTTAGGCACTCATTTCAGCAGCATGTATACTAATATTGGAACAATATAGAAAAGACTAGCATGGCCCCTGTGCAGTGTTGACATACAAGTTCATGAAGCATTTCATATATTTTTTAAATGATAAAATCTTTGTGCATCAGGCACATCTTCTGTCATACAAACAGCAACGTCACCTTGGAGTCATTGGTAGGAGCTAGTGCATAGCTCGTTCTCTATGTCTCCTAAGGAGAGCTTTCGCTGTTCCCGCTGCCACCCAGAGTTGCCTGGTATCTCCTATTCTCTTCCTGCTCCACTTGGGTAGATTCTACCCTTTCTTTGTTTTTAGGTGCAATTTGATTAAACTCATGAACCCTGCTCTCTCCAATGCTTTGCCACTAACATACCCGCTTTATTGTAATATACCATGAAGTTTACATGTAGGTTATCAAATATCTGTAATTATGTTTACATGAATTCTAGTATTGCTTGTTTGTAGGTGGAGGCTGTGTGTTGGTTCCTGGCTGCTTAACCCCAAAATAACCACACAGAAACTATATTATTTAAAATACTGCTTGGCCTATTAGCTCTAGCTTCTTATTGGCTAATTCTTACATCTTAATTTAACCTATTTCTAGTAATCTGTGTATCACCACGTGGCTGTGGCTTACTGGCAAGATTCCAACCAGTTTCTTTCTCTGGCGGGGCTACATGGCTTCTTTCTGACTCTGCCTCCTTTCTACTAGCATTCAACCTGGTCCTGCCCGCCCAGCAATTTCTGCCCTGCTCTGCTATAGACTCAAATTAGTCCTTTATTAACCAATGGTATTCACGGCATACAGAGGGGAATCCCACATCATTTGTTGATTTTCATGATTATAGATTGTGTGTGTGTGTGTGTTTGTGCATCCCCTCCCCACAAATTTGTCATTTTCTCTGACTGATTTTAAACTCCAATAAAGGAAAAATGGGTCTTTTCAATTCCCTTAATTCCTGGCTTATAGTATATACCAATACCCAGTAGTTTTTGTTTGTTTGTTTTTTTTTAATGAACCAGTGAGTGAGTAAATGCATTACTTATTTACCTGAAATGTATATGGTTTTGAGTAAATGTATTAATGAATGAATGGCTAAGTCCCCTTAATCATAGGTTTCTCATGACTCATTTCCATATCCTAAGAGGTATGTAAATGAGTATATAATTCTTGTTCAATATTTTCTTACTGTCTGGGGGATAACTCATGCATTGAAAGAAAACAGTTTTTACTGGAGTTTTTTGGACTGATGTGGTAGTTAATTCTATGTGTCAACTTGACTAGATTACTAGATGGCTAGATAATTAGCAAGGTATTGTTTTTAGATGTATGTGTGAGTGTTTCTGTAAGAAATTAGCATTTGATCAGTAGATTAAGTAACTATTCACTCTTATCAATGGAATAGGTATTATATATCCTATTGTAGAAAGATCCAGAAAAAAATGAAAAGAAACTAGAGGAAGAGCTAATCTGTTTTCTCTTCAGTTAAGAAGTCTATCTACTCTTGCCCTTGGACATCAGACCTGATGGATCTTGGATGTAGGGCAGAAACCGTCTACTCTTCTCATAACAGGCTTCTGCAACTCAAACCAAATTGTACTACCAGCTTTCCTAGCTCTTCAGCTTACCATTGGCACATCACAGGACTTTTAAACCTGGTGAATCAGGTAGCATAGTCCCCAGAATGTCCTCTTATATATAGATTATGTGTCTTATCAGTTCTGTGGCTCTGGAGAAAGCTAATGAAATCATCTCATCATCAAGAAGCACTTGTATTTTTTTTTCCAGTCTTTGCATCTACATCAGACTGTTGTCTAAAATTTGGACAGCCAAGTTCCTTCTCTAAACTTTCACCTTCATGCACCAAAGAAGACCAAGGATGAACCATAGAAAGAATAAGCAAAAGTGCATGTGTATACACGTTCTCTACCTTATACCAAGTTCATTCTGAAAACAATGTCTTGCTCGCTGAAATTCTGCAGAACAGGTGGACATGAGCCTTTTTACTTTTTTCTAGCTTCTTTTTATTAGGAGAGTGATTTGTAAATATGTAAACAAAACAAGACTATTCTGCAGGCAAATTGTAGGTGCACCATTGGGTTGATTACACCAGGTTTTGGTCTATTTTTTATTCACTTGCAAATCTGAACTTGGCGGATGTTCAGTGTTACTGTGGGAGAAAACAAAAGACCCAATGTGTCATGTACATCACATTTCAGATTGCATTGATATTTACCTATAATTATCTGTAATTCGTGTCCTTCTAAAAGGATAATGAGCTGCATTTGTGCTAGTTAGCAACCACTCATTAGCTAGATCTGTAGGTCCGCATAAAGTCATTTGGGCATCATTTGTAAATCTTTTCCTCAGGCCTCTCTCTTTAGGGATTTTAATGTCCTTGGTAATATTTTTTCATTTCAGTCCTTTTGATGTAGTTTCTTCCCTCCTAGTAAATTAATTAAAGCATTTTTCATTTTATAAATCATAGTGATTATCTAACGGTTGCATAGATTTCCATCATCTTTAGGCTGATCCATTTATATGGGCCATCAGCATTCAATACAGCTTGTTCCAGAATTGATTTGATTATAGCCAGCTGTATTGACCACCAAGGCAAATTCAATAAACAGACTGAAGGAACTGATTTGCCCACCAAAGACGGGAACAGCAATAGGTGAAAAACATTCATTGTCTTTTCTAGGAAAGACAAGAAATCAATAAAGCAAATACTCATCCCTGGAGCTATATAGGCAGGGATTTCAACAGCTAATATTAAAAATAAAATTCAATTGTTTTACCAAAAATGTAGAAAATGTAGAGGATTTTAAAATTACTTATTTTCAAAAAGCATGCCAATTGATTATCTTTTTCTTGAGTGTGGGCATGCATGTAGATCTGAATTCTATCATCAGAACAAGTTCTTCAAGAAACTGGATAATCATTTACCATGAGAGCTAGGCACGGGATCATTATGACCATATAGTAAATGACAAAAGCAACAGAGACACACTGTCCTGCGAAGGAGTGTGGCAGAAGCTTAAGACCAGGAGCAACTCCAGAGTGATCATATTTATACTAATGTTCATTTCTATTACAGATTGGAAGGAGGAAAAAAGAGAAAGAGCAAAAAGTAATTTAAACTCAGGCTTTCTGTGAAAATTAAGCCTATATTTCACATTCTATTGACATTTTGTATTATATATTAACTTAAAAGCTCCTTCCCATTCTTCACAAAAACCTACAAAAATGAAATAGAATATAAATGACCTCTGGTCAAAATTGCAAAAGCAGCTGAAAGGTCAGCTATAGGCTTGTATTTCAACTTCACAGGAGCAGACATTGGCTATGAATGACTTGGTTTTTAAAATTAGAAATACATATGAAGACTGAAAGTGAACAATTGCAGTCTTATTGCCCTGATTTACTGAAAGACTGGAAAATGGAGTTGCATAGGATATAGAAATGGTTCTTATTTTAATCTTTGTATTTTTCTAACTTAAAATATGTTATATTAATAGAATGGCCAAATACATAGGCTCTGATCGGACAGGTAAGGTTGAGGCATG
>JABTXL010005037.1:5417609-5482302 GCA_025134845.1 Neodon shergylaensis
ATGGCCAAATACATAGGCTCTGATCGGACAGGTAAGGTTGAGGCATGGTCCTTTTTCCTTTGCCTAATGATGCAGTTCAACCGAATTATTATCCTTCCTGAGACTTTTTGTTAAGATGAGAAGATAGAATCTGTACCTTATAGGAGTGATGCAGATATTAAGGGAAGTGTGTGTGTGTGTGTGTGTGTGTGTGTTGTCCAGTACTGCTCACTGCTGTAGTTATACAACCGTGAATCAGGAGTTGCTATACCCCTTATCAGCAGCTCTAATCCTGACAACCAAAGCTCTAGAAAGTCTGCAAAGTGCACACAGGATTTGTGGAAAAAAGAAACCCAACTGGGAGAGCCATCAATCTTCACTCAAAGAGTTATATACTTTAGACAAACAGATAGACAGACCGACTCACACACACACACACACATACACACACACACTCACACACACCTTACAAGTTGAAATCAACTAGGATCATTAAAATATGAGTTAAAGAAACAAATTAAACAAGAGGAAACTTGGTTGAAAATCAGGAGATTTAGATTGATCAGGGAGAGTTATATTTAAACATGATTACCATGTTGCTGGCAGAAAGCGTTTCTTGGAATAATCAGGTTTGAAGAAGCTGATAATAGAATACTAGATTTGTAGCTGCTGCCTCTGAGTCACTGAGTTGAGCAAGGAGAAGGCCAAGCCCACTGGGACCTCAAGGCTTAACTCTTCTGTAAAATCACATAAAACAAAAGCAGAAATAATGAAACCAAATCATCATTGTCGTGTTGTGTGACTTTTCCATTGTGGCTTTCCCTCCCAGGTATAGAAATGATTAATACTATGTCTTCTTTGAAGATTTGGGCATCTTCTTTATTCATTTTGTATGTCCGTCACCTAGCCTCATTCCTAACATGCAGCTGGTGCCCATCCACATTTGATGGATTGAATGAGTTCAGCAATGGTTCTGAGCAAGAGAAAAATCTCAGTGGGTAAAATTCTGCTTGTGTGGTAGATCTCAAGGTAGCCCTTGGGTTTTATATTTGTGTTGAAAGAGCTTTCTGAGGTTAGACTTTGACTCGTGCATTTGAATTGTGGATTGGGTTCAATAAATAGATTTTCTTAGTTTTTACTTTAAACATGCATAATCAAACAATATTTACTAATTGTCTCTGTAGAACTATGGCTAAGTCATCATTAAATACAGCGTTGTTTTGAAAAGACCTGCAATTTTTCTTGGTCCTCAAGTTTTCTGTTGTTTATCTTTGTCATATTTGGGGAAAGTTTTTATTTGTTCTAGCTCATTCCCTTTCCAAAATATATTAGAATTAACTATAACCTAAGTCACCTTTCCCCTTTTTTATTTTTTGGTTTTTCAAGACAGGGCTTCTCTTTGTAGCCCTGGCTGTCCTGGAACTTCTCTGTAAACCAGGGTAGGATCTCAAACTCAGAGATCCACCTGCCTCTGCCTCCTGAGTGGTGGGATTAAAGGTGTGCACCACTACACCTGGTTCACAAGACCCCTAATAATGATGCATAAACAATGGGTTGAGAGGCTCTTAGAGTTCCTGTTTCTGTAGTATCGTAACTAGCCCAACAAACACCACTGGCATCCACTCAGAGAACTGCAGCTCTGAATTAGTTAGCATGTTCTGACTTAGCATGCTGTACCGCCATACTAGTTCTTTCCTTAGAGACATGTTTGTCAAGCAGCCAATGGTTCATTTGATAAACACTTAGTGTTTGTTTGTCAAAGGTGCTTTTTGGGTTCATGAATACAAACAGAAAAAGAAAAATAAAGTCTACTATAACTTGCATTCTCAGTTCGGAAAGACTGGTGAGCAGCTATGTAAACAGATGGCCAAGGCTAATTTCAGATCGTAATTAATGCTTGGAGCCAATAGAGTAAAATGTTTGAAATTGAGAAATGAAAGACAATAATTAAAATTGCATGGCCAGGGAAAGATATCTCTTAGGATGTTGTTTTGGGGCTGAAATCCAAATGATGTGAGTCACCCTCGAGTAAACCTATGTAAAGAGAGAGCAAAAATACAGAATGATAATAACTTTTGACATCGAGTCAAAATTCTAGCAGGTCTTTGTAGAAATTAGCAAACCGATTTTCAAACCCTTGTAAGAATTCAAAAAATACAGAGCTTTAAAAAAAAAGTCCACAAGTACGTGGTTAATGGATTTCAAACAAAGATGCATTTCAGTGAGGAAAGCAAAGTATTTTAAAGAATTATTATTGGAAAATAAGATGTCATTTATTAAAAGGAAAAAGGTATTTATTTATAGCTCACACTGTAAGTTTGCTTCCTAGTGCTGTGATAAAAACACTCTGAGCAGTAACAGCTTAGAAGCCAGGGTTTGCTTTGTCTTTGGGATACAGTCTATCACCAAAGGAAGCCAAGGTAGGAACTCGGGCAGAAACAGGACACAGAAACCGCGGAGGAACATTCATTACTTTCTGACTTTTCTGGGGCCCACTTTCAGCTACCTGTCTTACATAGCACAGGCCCACCTGCCCAGGGATAGCTCTACCCACAGTAGGTTAGCCCTTACTTCTAGCAATGAAGAAAATAGCTCACAAACATGCCATAGGCTAATCTGAGCAAGACAAATTCCCTAATTGCAACTCCCTTGGAGAACTCTGCTGTATCAAGTTGATAGCTGCAGCTAAGTAGAATGTAGCCGGGGGCTTTTCTGTCCCACCCGCCAGTTGCTGTAGCCATTTCCAAATCATCACTCAGAGGTTTAACATTAACTATAATTGGTCAATTGCTCAGGCTTATTACTAGCTAGCTCTTGCATACAAGTTAACCCACTTTTTGTTAATCTATGTATCACCACGTGGCCTGTGGCTTACCAGTAATACTCTGGCATATTACTCATCCTATGGCTGCTGGTGTCTCACCCAACTACACCTTCTTTCTCCCTGTATCTCTGCTTGGATAGTTCACCTAACTGCATTCTGCTGTGCCATAGGCTAAAGCAGCTTTATTCATCAACCAATAAAATCAACTGAGGCTTTGTCTCCCTGTTATTTGATGATTCCAATTTAGATTTCTTTTGTATATGTGTATATTTTAAGGAACTTCTACCAGGCATTGTTGACACACACCTTAATCCCAGCAGTTCAGAGGAAGAAGAAAGTGGGTCTCTGTGAGGTCAAGGCCAGCTTGGCCTTCAAAGTGAGTTCCAGGACAGCTCGGTCTACATAGTGAGACTGTGTCTCAAAGAAAAACAACAAAAAAAGAAACTTCGGCTGTGTTAATTTATTTTCCGTAAGAGCCCCTCAAATGGCCCCTAGGTTTAACTCTTCCTTTTCATATTTCCTTCCTTACCCACCTCTTCCTTTCCTCTCCTCTTTCAATCTTCCTCTTCCAGTCCCCTCCCCTCCCCAATCCATCTATAACTACTCTATTTCCCTTTCCTGGGGAGATCCTTGCCTCCCAGCTAGTCCCTTACTCTACACCTAACTTCTGTGGTTATATGAGTTGTAGCCTGCCTATTGAAGACTTAGGAGCTAACATTAATACCATATTTGTCTCTTAGAGTCAGGGTCACCTCTCCCAGGATGGTAGTTTTTCTAGTTCTGTCCATTTACCTATTAAATTCATGACTTATATTTTGGTAGCTGAGTAACATTCCATTTTGTGTAAATATCACACATTTTCTTTATCCATTTGTCTGTCATTGACAGACATCTAAGCTGTTCCTAGTTTCTGGCTATTGTCAATAGAGCGGGAATGAACATGGTTGAGTGACTGTGTCTAGTAGGATGTCCTTTGGGTTTATGTCCGAGAGTAGTTTAGCTGGAGCTTGAGGTAGCTCTATCCCCAGCTTTCCAAAGAGCTACTACACTGCTTTCCATAGTGGCTGAAGAGATTTGCAGTTATACCAGCAATAGATGGGTGTTCCTCTTACCCAGAATATGCTTTTTTCAAGTTATTAAAAATGAGAAGACAAACCTGACACTTTGAGTGTATATTACTAAATATCGTATTTGATGAGCAACTAAATCCAGAATATATAAAGACAAATTCAACAATCGGGAAATGCACATTTCCATTTGAAACTGAACAAGCATTTTGAGCAAGACCATTCTCCACAGGAGGCGTAAAAATATTTAGACGGTAACACACACACACACACATACACACACACATATATATATCAATGTGCACCAGTAGCTGTTAGTTCAATACACACCCATTACAAAGCTAAAGATTACAAAGATGAGGAGGGGATAAGAGGTGGCAACGCGTCTCATATGTTGCACGTGGGAGTACAACGTGTTTGACCTCTTTGGGAAAAAAATGCTGTTTGGCAGGGCTTTAGTTGTTGTTGTTTTAAGTTTAACTTTTACCAATGTTTAACCATGTTCTCGCCATCTAGTCCTGGGTATTTATTGAAGAGAAATGAATGTCTGTGGTTTGCAAAGCCCTGTATGCAAGTGTCCTGCAGAGTTATTTCCAGCAGTCCCAAACTAGCAAAAAAGTGCTTCAAACTGTTCAAGAGATAAATGGCTCAACAAGCTGTCCTGTGTTTGTATGCAGTTCAACTGGGCATAAAGAAAGGAATAAGTTTATTGAACTAAATAGTGAAATGGATAAACCTCAAAATACCTTTACTCAATAATCCGATATGGAGTCAGGCAGGTAGAGAGGGCCTGGATTGTCCAGGCTCTCAAAGACCACGGGGAAGAGTTTGGTCTTAATTTGGGATACGATGGGAAGCAGCCAGTGGAAGATTTTCAGTCGTTTTCTGATTTGATTTACACGGTAGAAGCGTCACTTCAGTCAGTACATGGAAGAGCAACAGAGGCAACATGAGGTTGACTAAAAGCTTCAACCTTATTCAGAACATAGAATGGTTTGGACAAAAGTGGCTGGATTAAAATGGAGAGAAGAGACGTAAGAGAATGTAACCTTATTAAAATTCAGTGGCTTTCTGCATTTATTTTAATTTTTGGTGACTGGTGGAGGGGAGGATTCGCTGTAGAGAACTGTTCCGACCCTGACCTCAATATCTGGCAGCAGGGCCCCCTGTCTGTCTTACTGGCAGCCTGTTGTCTGGTTCTGTGACTTTGGACACTCAATAGAGCAACACTATGTTAAACCACTAACATCTTGCGTCTTTATTCACTGATGTCCAGTTCACCTGGGGAGTCCAGCAGTATTAGAGTCAAAGTAGGCATGGCAGGACTCTGCTTCTGCTTCATGTGGAGAATCGAGCATCCCCTAAGACTTCTTAGCGGCTAGACTCTGAGATTTATCTCTTCTTGATGATAAAGTATCCCTACTTGATGATGCTTTTCTTTAGCCCTAGGCAACCCAGAGCTTATTTAGAGTTATTTAGGAGGATTCTGACCTCCGACCCAATGCGGATAATGTATTGGGACATTAGCTCATTTATTTATTTAATTTCTCCATCCATTAGCCCAGTAAGCACCTGGTGACATTTGCTGTAGGTAGATAAATAAAATAAAAACCAAAAGATTACAACCATGTATTATTTCAGCCATCCCTAATATACTCAAGGAAATGTTTCTCTAGTCTTCCTGAGTAGACTTTTTTTTTTTTGCTCCCAGAGCAAAAGAACCCCCATTTACACCAAATAAAGTATAGACTTTCTTCAAAGACAGGTAATCTTGAATCAGTCAAGGTAACTGGCTGCGACAATAGGATTTAACAGCTGCAGTGGAAGCTGTACTTTATGAGCTATTTTTATGCAGGTTCTTTCTTCCATGGCATTGAAAAAAGAAACCCTTGAAGTTAAATTAGCAGTTAGCAGTTAGCTGTTGTGGTGGTGCTCTAATAACGCCTCCAAGAAGAGATCCATCAGCTTCCCATCTTCACAGTCCTGTGTTAAGCCCTCCATTCACTAACAACAGAGGGGGGGAAAGGCACACAACAAAGGTGGACATCTAACAACCATAAGATCTGTGACCAAGACATTTAGCTAACAATCAATAAATCACAAGACCCTGCCATTGTCAACTATTGAAAAATAGGATTCATACTGAAGAGGCAGAAAAGAAATGCAAGAAAGCCCAAGAAACGTGGCATCTACATGACATCTCACCAGAGGTCGGGGATAACGCTTACTGCGGACACTGGCAGGTCTTCTCTGTCCTTTCCCTTGTCTCACCTGTGGCTGACCTGGGGAGGATTTTCTGAGTTTTCCATCATGGGGATTGAATCATGGAAAAGTTATAGAAGGATTCCCCACCAACCTCACCAAGGATTTCATCCTCTCCTAAGTAGCAGAATATGCCGGTGTTGGCTCTAGATTGTCCTCTGTGTTGAATAACTTACTGCCCTATATCTTCAAGACTTTCCTTGCTAGTTGGAGTCTCTGCAACTTTTGTTCCCTAGTAAATGCTTACTAGGCATTTCAACCTTACACATCCCAAGGTAAGCACCTACCACTCCCAGTCCCAAAGTCTGCTCCTCCTATGGCGTTCCCTAGCATGGCAATGACAACTCTAACCTCCCCACTTGCTCTGAAATTCTTGGCATCCTTCTAAATTATAGTCCATATTTTATTAATCAGGAAACCCTACCATTTCCACATAAGAAAACCGAACCACATCTCTTAGTCCAAGCTACCATCTTCCCTGACCCGGACGACTGTAAAAGTCTTTTAATCTGTTTCCGGGTTCCACCTTGTGCTCCCAAAGATCTGTTTTTAATCTAGTGCGAGTGATCCTTTGAAAACACGTGTTCCTTCCCCCACAGACTTCCCAGACTCATATCTCGTCTTTCACTGAAAAGCAGTCATTATAAGGGGGGGGGGGGGAACGTCTGCAGGAGCAGGCGTTACAGCCTTGCTGACCTCGCCTTTCACCGCTCAGTCTGTTACCCAAGTTCTTCAGTTCCAGCGATCTTCCCAAGTACACTCTGCATGAGAATGTGCTGAGCACCGTTGTGTAACATGAGGGCCTGCTTGTTGGGGTTTGTGTCCTGCCCAGATCCCACAGCTCTTTAGCCCCAAAAGAATCACACAGAGATTCTGCATTAGTTATAACTGATTCACCCCTTAGCTCAGGCTTCTTGTTAACTCTTATAACTTATATTAACTCATTATTCTTAACAATGTTAGCCATATGGCTTGCTGCCTTTTTCGGCGGGGCAGGACTGGGGAGGAATGGGCTTCCTTCTTCCCAGAATACTCCTGTTCTCATTGCCCTGCCTATTCTTCCTGCCTGACTACTGGCCAATCAGTGTTTATTTAAAACATATTTGACAAAATACAGAATTGTCCTGCACCACCCCCCCCCTTTCTTTAAGAAAACAAAAACATTCATAGATCATTTTTAAGGAATGTGGGTGTAATTTTCCAGGCCACGTCCTGCTGGGTGGGGGTGCTGATAATGTTATTTGAGCCTCTGCCTCCTCTGTCCTTCCCCATGTAGCCCAGTGATCTACCCTACTTGTTCTATAGTTCTTTTCCAAGACACTGCTTTAGCAAATACAAAACCTTTACCATGTGCAGTAAAGAAGCAAATGCCTCTTTTTATAGTATACTTACCTCCTGACCTTTGTTTTTCTAAATGGATCCTGTCCTTAATGAACATTTTATCCACCTGACTTAATTTTGTGTTCTCTTGCTGCTAAGTTGTAAACTTCATGAGTACAAGGAGTTGATTTGGTGCTTGCTGAATACCCAGTACACACAACGGTGTTCAACGCATATCGATTATTTAAGGTAACCTAAAACATTTTTTTATACTCTCAAAGAGAGTTGAGCATCAGCATTTTCGTGATTCTATTTAATGATCGGTTTCTCACTGTGACAGTCCACATCCAAAGCCCGTGTCCCACCTCATATATAATTCCACTTCTCCATTAATAAATTTGCATTCTGGTGAGACATTTCCTGCTTCTCGTGAGGGCTTTTCTTTGCTGGTTGCCATGAGGGTCCATGGACTAGTTAAAGGCTACGAAAGGTGATGGAAGTATGTTCATCTCTTCTAATTTATGTGGAGTTACCCAGCAACTGATAACAAGTGTTTTTCTGTTGTTTTTGTTGTTGTTGTTGTTTTGGAGGGTTGGTTTTTTTTTTTGGCTTTTTGTTTTGTTTTTGTTTTTTTGTTTTGTTTTGTTTGTCTTTTTAGAAGGGCTTGACCTAATGTTCAGGTCTGAGCTCTTAGCAGTGTCTCGTAATTCATCTGGTTGGGCTAGACGCATCACCATGCGAGCCTGCAACCAATTGGCAAAGCACCTTCCTCCTAGAAAAACTCAGAATTTCCTCTTATAATTTTGAAAATTCAGAAGTAAGGAAGTACTCATTCTTCTGGAGTAGATAATGTTCCTTTTTCTTGGCATGGGTCATGAAACATGTACTACCTTAACACTGGCTGCCCTGAACAGGTACAGACCAATCCTCGGGAGATCAGCACTTCTTATGTAATTTTGTTTCTTGTTCATTTCTCTGTTCAATACAAGTAAGTGGGGTAGTATTCTTTCCCTGTATTCATGGACCCAGATGCCTGCTTTGTGGCTCCATCTTGCCCTACGTTTGTAGGACACCCTCCTTTCAGAAGGTGAGAGAACATAGTCTCTGTTGATGGAGGGTTATGGCCTGAACTATTAGAGAACTGCAGAGAACTCAAACTAATAGGAAAGCGTATGGGATGGAGGTGTTCCTTTAGTTGCCAGTTCTAAGCCATTCAGTCATACAGAACCCCACCTTGTACTTATATTGTTAAATCTTTCTCTTAATTTCTTCAAGTTGGCAATTGACATTAACTAACCATCACACACACACACACGGAAAGAAAAAAGTGCTCCAAATATATTATGCTTTTGCACATTTAAGATCACATTTTATGATATCCAACTGTATTTTTAAAAGTTAATCAGCATTTGCCAACAGATACAATTCTTATTTTAAAAACCCCATGGATTATATGACTCCATTTACATGAAGCACCCAAATGAGGCAAATCTCTGTATAGGCAGAAACTGAATTAACAGTCGCCTAGGGCTGGAGATGGGAGAGGGTAAATGAGGTGTGAGTGGTACAAGATTTCTTCATTAGACGGTAGGAAAGAACCAAAATTAAATAACAGGAACAGCTTCCCAATTCTCCGTTGGAGATCATCGAATTGTGTATTTTGTATCGATGACATCTCAATCATCCTTCATAGAATTTGGCTATTTTTTTTCTATTTCATAAAGGCTTTTCTCTTGACCGATCTGTCAAGCAGTCACCCAGGGAGCAGGTCAGTTAGCATGCAGCTCGCAGCCTGGACTCACTCGTTGAGGCACCGTATTGGCTCCCGAAAAAGAACACAAAGACCGTGACCTCTGTCTTCAGGAGGTTCGTGGTCTAGTGAAGGAATAAGACTGAAGTCCAGTGTTCTGCAGATCCCCCAGGAGCTCTGATTTAGTCGCATGTGGAGCAGTACAAAGCAGAAGAAAGGCTAATGACACATAGACATATTTAATATTTAGAGAATCTTATTTGACATGACAAAGAAAGACTTACTTTCTTCTTCTCCAGAAGCCTTGTACTTTATTCATGCTTAAAGCACTCCCCTTTATCCGTTCCTCACTTTAATGTGTCTCTTTAATTAGCACGTAAGCAAGGTTGTTAGATATTAGGAGGAAGTCACCTACAAAGGATCGTCCGTATTTGACTTGGCTTGAAGAAGGTTTTCAAAGGCCGTTTGTAGGAGGTGATTCCTGACCTCAGTCTCAGAGGATGAGGTCCAAAGGAAAGAGCTGAGGGAGGTGGGCAAAGAAAGAGGGCACAAGGTTCATTTGGAACACTTCTTGCCATTTTTGTCTCTGTCTCTCTGTCTCTGTCTGTCCCCTTGTCTCTGTCTCTGACTTTGTCTCTGTCTTTATCTGTCTCTGTTTCTGCCTCTGTGTGTGTGTGTGTGACAGTCAATTTTCGTTGTTAACTGGATGAGATCTAGCATCCCCTAACACATGACACATGAGCCCCAGCCGTGCCAGTGTGTGTGTTGGGAGGATCTTGGTTAAGCTAATAACACGGGAGGACCCACCTACCGATATGGGGTGACTCCCATTCACTGGGCTTGAATTCTAGGCCGTGCAAACAGTAGACTGTGAGAAGAGTACAAGTGTCCATTGCGCTCTCCTTCCTGACTGTGGATTCTGCATGACCAGTTACTTCACACTTCTTCCTTGAGTTCTCGACCAGGATGGACCTGAATCGGTAACTGAGCCAAAATAAACCTTCCTCCCTCACATTGCTTTGGAGAGAGTGCTTTATCACAGCAGGACCCAGTGTGCGCACAAATGATTGTACAGTTGTGTATGTGCGTGCAAGCCAGAGATCATCCACAGATACCACATCTCAGGATCCACCCACCTTATTCGTTGAGGCAGGGCCTCTCGCTAGTACCTGGGGCTTGCTGATCAATCTACACTGGCAAGCCAGAGAGGGCCAGAGATCTTCCAGGCCTTACCTCCACAGCCCTGGGGTTAAAAATATGCACAAACATGCACCGCCAGACATGTATTATACACATACACACACATACATGTATTTTCACATGGGTGCTGTGGACCAAATTCGGGTCCTAATGCTTCCTCCACAGTAAGCAATTTACTGACTGAACTATTCCCCAGCCTCTCCATATTTGTTAATATAAATATTTGCTACAGGAGCAAACGCATCCTTATCATTTTAGTGGCTTAACCAAGTAACCTTTCTTTTTCTTATACCAAAGTCCAAGGATCAGAGCTTGGTCACAGGAGGTCATTTGGACACTGTGACTTACAGCATCAGCCAAGCTGTTACTATTTAGCCAGTGATGGTGAAAATACAGGCCTGTCTGAGAAACTTCCCTGGGCAGGCATGGGCAGAGGGTTCATGAACTGTGCAAATACCCTCCATGCCAGATTTCTGTCATAAGCTCCCGCTAAATTTGGTAACAATGGGAAAAATGCAGTTCCTGGATAGGTGGCCGTCCCCCCCAGCACCCCAGCGCTATCCATGGGAAGACGCAAATCTTCTATGGACAGCTTGATTTCTGATGTTCGCGCCTGAATAGTTTTCTTTTATGCTGCAAAGGGTAGAATTACACCTATTGATTGCTCTCACCTTGATCACGTTGTTTACGAATTAAGGAAATGTGCTGAGAACGAGCACAGAGAATAGTAGAATTCTATCTTGAGTGGGAAAGACAGCTGTGCATGGTTCAGGCTGTGAGACGAGACCTGTTCAGCAGTCGTCCCCAGGGCAAAATTTCACCGTGGTCTGTTGCACCTAATAAAATGTACACTCAATCATACAGCGATCCATAATCTACTTTCCTGTCGGTCTGAGGTCCCACGTGGCTCAGCGAATGAATCATAGCAGTTTGAAGGCACTTAGTGTCTTGAGCTGGATCCCATTTGCCTGGGTATGGTTTCCATCTGCAACCTGAGATGTTGAGCAACACTGAAAGTTTAAGGGCCTTCTGTAGTTGGATGGTTTTGGAAGGAAAGGAAGGACTCTTGGCTAATTCAGAAGCACATTTGCTTCTAGCCCCTCACATGTTGATATAGATACCTCTAATGTATGTTTTTATTGCTCTCTGTGAAATGACATTGTTTTCTAAACACCCTTCAAAGGGTAAAAGTCAGAAGGGATCAGTAGGATCAGCAGTCGTCATTCTGCACTGTAGGTGAGTGGGAAATGTTCTCTATAGGTTCCCATATTTGAAGACTCAGTTCCCAGTTGGTGGCAGAGTTTGGGGGAGATGATGGAACTCTTAAGATGATGCAGTCTTGGTAGAGGAAGCCTGCCACTGAGGGAGAGTGTTGAGAATGTACAGCCTTGTTCTCCTTCCTGTTTACTCTCTCTGCTTCCTGTGTGCAGTTGAGTGTGGTCTCTCCGCTTCCAGCTTTTGCATCCATGACTTCCTTCCCTGCCACTGTAGACACTTACCTCGCTGCAACCCTAGGTCAAAATAAACTCTTTCTTAAGTAGCTTCTGGCCGTGCTATTTTATCACAGCCACAGAAAACTGACTGATACTGGCAGCAGAATAGCTTTGATAACATCTGTGAAAAAGCCGAATGATTTGTTTTGGTTTTTCTTTTTCTTTACATTCTGGACATGATTGGGGTAATAGAAAAATGTTTTCTTTTTATGAGGTGTTCATGAGAAGTGAACAGACTCAAATCATAAAATAATACTGTCATTTATCGAGAGCTGCCTGTCAACAGGCATCAATGAGGTAAGGGCGGGGTGTTCCAAAGCCTGAGGCCCAGCAAGTCCCTTTTCCTTTATGGCCCTGGGAACTGAATCACTCAGGGTTTCCTTCATGTGAAGTATGGACACTACAGCTAAGCGGTCTCCCAGCCATACGTTCATTTCAAATGAATTTCTACTTGTAGTTCTCTCTTACACATAAGTACTTCCTAATATCTCATCTTAGCAATGTCTTGATATTGGCTGCCAAGAAACAAAGGTTCTCATGAGAAAAGGGAAGAGAAGGTAGAAACCATCCATTAGTTAGAATAAACTCCAAAGGGAGTCACAGTGCTCACCTGATCCACTATTAGGATGCTATGAAGAGATGACCTGCCTGATTCAGGGACACAGGCATCACAAATATATTAAAAAGTTCTCAGTTGTTAAGACTCCCATTTTCCATCTCTAATTGCTGACATACACAGTCTTATTGCCACAGGGATGATTTATTCCTCTCGTACCTGTAGACTACCAGATACTCTATTATGTTTTATAAACGTCTGATTCAGTTGACATTAGTAGGGATTTCCCCCCCTCATTTTAAAGAGTGTATGGAAGTTTCGCAAGGCACTCATAACAATATGAGGAATAAGTGGTTTCAAGTCCATAACTGTATTTTCTCTCAGTTCTCGGGGCATTAACCAACCAGCCGACACGGGAGCAGACCTCTGAGTTGATTGTGCTTTTGAAATGTTATTTTAAACAGCAACCATGACTGCAACAAATTTTAGTACCTAGGAAAAAAAATGGTACTGCCTTTTCAGGATCTTCAAACACATCACAATAACGTTTTAAACCGGGCAGCTGGGAGGAGATTGGGAAAGTGTTCATGACATTCTGTTAGACTACAAAGAGAAGGTTAGGTAGAAGCCTAAGAAGGCAAGTAGTAGTAGAAGTCAAGTACTACAAGTAGTAGATGGACAGGGTGTCGCTGGGGTCTTCAGAGTAAGGCAAATACAAGTAAAGGCTCCAGAACGGACACTGGACACCGTTTCTATAAGGAAGGGCTCTGGCAAGTGTTGCTTCCAGTATAAAATAGGGTGCCTAAACATGGTCTAAGATTTTCACACAGAATGCTCTAAGTCTCATGAAAGTGAGAGGATGGACTGTTGAACACAAATAGTTGTAGGGTTATCTTTATTTTCTTTATTTATATATATATTTAGTTGACTTACTTTCTTAATCTTTCCAGATGTCAAAATAATTGAGTATTTGAAAAATGGCATCTGGACAAAGCTCATAACCAGAGAGCTATCAGGAAAATATGGCTTAAAATATAATCCTGTGGGAAGACTATCAGATGTGTTTATTAGATCCTCAAAAAATAAAATCAAAGAGCTTCATGGGAAGTTCCAGATGTAAGAGAAGACCCAGGACCTCATGGCCTTGCCTGCGGCTCCTCCCCACTAGGGGACAATCTGTTTAAGTGCTTGAGGACCACACAGAGTCACCCAGGAATATTGTAGAGAACTCTGGGTAAAAAGGACATGTCTTGAAGAAATCTGTGGACAGGATAATTTCCTAAGTGATGCTCACAGACCCCGTAGCCTTTCCGAAAGGATGATTCTGGTGGAATCATGCTTAAGTTGTGCTGAAGAACTAGAGATTACAGTATATAACATGTTATTGTTCTCTCTGAGGTTTCTGGGTACAAATAAAGCACAAGAATTTTGTGTGGTGATATAGAAGAATCTACTTTTAATAAAAATATTTTTTGTAAAAAAAAAGTCAATGAGAGATCATTAAGAAGGAAAAGCCAAGAACCTGGAGACTAGAACTTATTTTAAGGATGGTATATTTGTTTCCTAGGGTTTGCATAACAAAATCCTACAACTGAATGGTTTGAATAGAACCATTTATTTATTTTCTAACAGTTCTGGAGGCTCTTTACTATTGCTCCAAGAACCAAAATCAATAGTGAGTCAGTCTAAGGCAACAGGACTGAGCTCTAATTGGCAAAACAAAACAAACAAACAAACAAAACAGGAGCCTGCACCCAACTGGGTTTCAGAGTTTCAGTAGTCTACACCCAACTCTTTACTTCCCGTCTTCCCTTTTTAAAATACTACTGTCTGTAGTGTCTGGGCACCTGGAGGGTTTTGACTGCGGCCTGTATAATATTGCCCCACATGACTGTGTGGACCCTAAAGCTCCCAGCAGACACAACAAATGGCACACAAGAAGTTACCTCCCAGAAGCTACACCTGAGGAGTCTGTTCCACACCTGGATGTGCTTGAAGGAGTAACAGCCTGTATTTCAAGTTCACGTTGTAATGAGATTAAGACTTGGGGGTTCACGTGGAAGCGTTACATAGGATGAATTACTGGAATGTGATGTCACATTTGTTGATATTGTTTTAAGGTAGAAACTCTGTCAATAATTGAAAATTTTCTACAGGGCCATTATTCTCTCTGTGAAAGGCTGTCCACAGAGACAGCCGGGGTCAGCAGCAGCCCTGCATGGTGATCTGTGAAACCGTGGCAACGTTGCAGCAGTGTGTAAGCCACTGTAAAGGGTTCCTGAAGCTCCTCAGGAAAACATCTTGATGGGTCCCTTCAAAGAGCTTTTTCCATAAAGTATTTCAGATGAACAATGTGGAGAAGAAAGATTCAAATGTCTTTACCTATACATCATTACGATCCCACTTCCCAAATATCTGTCATGTTCATGTTTGCTTCCACTTAACAAAGCAAATGGAATTACTTCATCCTCAAGTTCTTGTGCCAAAGTACTAGTTAAGACTAACTATTATCTTTGCTACTGTGGTCGTTGACCTTACAGATGGATGTAGGAAAACCAAATCCCTTGTGGAGTAACAAGATCTTACAGACATCTCTGCTCAACCACTGTAGGGTCCTAGTCTTCTTGTGATTTTTGGAGGGTACTAAGGACTTGGGCATAGGAGAGATCTGTTCCATCTGTATACCTACACAATTGTATGTTTAAGTATGTGCCAACTAGGCCTGAGCTTTATTGATTATATTGTCTTATTTTTTATATCTGCATAGGCTAGCATCCATGGCTTTGATTCAGGAGACATAGCCCTTCCTAGAGCTAATTCCTAGAGCTATGTAAATGATTGCCTTTGGACACACAAACCAATCAGTGCAGAGCTCACACCCCTGATCATCTTATGTATCAAATTCTCACACAGCACATCAACATTGTTCCTACTCTACATCACCACGAATACTTAACAAGTTCTCATTGCTGCAGCAGAATACCTGACAGAAGAAACTTAAGGAAGGCAGGGCTTCTTTTGGCTCACAGTCTGAGAGCATCTTTCTACCACGAGGGAGAAGGCATGGCAGCAAGGACTTGAGGCAACAGGCTAGGTTGCAGCCACATTCAGGAAGCCAGGAGAGATGAGGGCTGAGGCTCAGTAGTCTATCCATCCATAAGATGCTGCGGTGCACGTCTAGGGTGTGTGTCTTTTCACCTCATTTATCCCAGTCTGGAAATTCTTCACAGGCCTGCACGGAAGTCTGTCTCTTGGTTATTCTCGATCCTGTCACCTTGACAATCATTCTTAGCCATTGCCCATGCTGTACAGAATATAAAAGTCCATTGATTTGGAAAAACATGAAAGCCTATGATTATATTTTCTTAAAAATACTTTTTTATTTGTGTGGAGTCTATAACATACCTCGATTTGTTTCTGATTTTAACAATTTAAATCTCCCCTGTGGTTCATAGTCTCTATTTTCTTGATTGTTTTTTAATGAACTAGCCTTGGATTTCATTGGTTTTACTCTATTATTTTTCTGTTCCTATTTTGGTTTTTCTGTGCTCAAATCTTTCTTTTCAAAAACATATTTATTTAGGATAGAGAGACAGCTTAGCAATTAAGAGCTTTGGCTGCTAATTCAGAGGACCCACATTCTACCTCCAGCACCCACCTTGCAGCTCACAACATCTGGAATTGTAGTTTCCAGGGATCCACTGCCCTCTTCTAGACTCCTTGGGCCCTAGACGTGCATATGGTACATAGACATATATGCAGACAAAATGCTCACACATGTACAATAATTTTAAAATACATAATTTATTTGTTTGTTTATACATGCACCTGGATGGGCATGAAGCAGCCACTGGTATACATCACAACATGCATGTAGAGATTGGATGACAACCATGACAAGTTAGGGTGCCTTCTACTATGCGGGTCTCAGGAACCAAACTCTGGCCATCAAACTGGGTAGTGAGTGCCTCTACCCACTGAGCCATCTGGCTGGCCTCCTATAATCTTTGCTGTTTCCTTCATTAATGTGGCCTTGGGTGTGGTTCATTCTTCTTTCTTTTTCCTTAATTTGTAAAG
This sequence comes from Neodon shergylaensis, assembly GCA_025134845.1. Taxonomy (NCBI): domain Eukaryota; kingdom Metazoa; phylum Chordata; class Mammalia; order Rodentia; family Cricetidae; genus Neodon; species Neodon shergylaensis. The sequence continues at coordinate 5,434,138 of JABTXL010005037.1, forward strand.
GTTTTTGTTTATTTGTTTCTTGAGAAAGGGTCTCTCTGTGTAGTCCCAACTGTCCTGAAACTTGCTATGTAGACCAGGCTGTCCTCGAGCTCACAAAGATCCACTTGTGTCTGTCTCCCAAGGGTGAGGATTCAAGGTGTGCATCACCACACCCATCCAAGGTACGTTATTGAATTAAGATGATTCTTGTCTTTTTATATAAACATTTGTAGCTACAAAATTCCCCTTTAGCATGGCTTTGCCCCATCCATAAATTTTGATGGGTATTCGTATTTGTTCTTTCCTAAATATTTTCAAATTTCCTGTGATCCACTGTTTTTTTTGTTTGTATCTTTGTTTAAGACAAATTTGCAAATTTTCTAGTTTTTCTTCTATTCCTGACTTCTGACTTATTCTAGTTTTGGTCAAGAAAGATATTTTATATAATAAATTTTTATCATTTATTGAAAAAGTTTGTAACCTGGCATGGTCTTTCCTAATATATGGTCTATCTAATATTCACGAGGAAGACATGAATTCTGTTGACAGTAGGTAGATGTTTTTTCAGGTTATTTCCATTAGTTCTGATTGTTGCACTGATATAATTATGTTCTTCCTTACGAGGCTTCATCTGCTTGTTCTGTTTGTTGTTAAGAATGGCACAATGGAGTCCTCAACTGTTCTTATAGAGTTACTTCTCCCTTCTCTTCTGTTTTTACTTCATATGTTTTTGGGGATCTGAAATTGATTGCATGTATGCACATTAGTCTTTCATCATTTTACTGTAATGAACCCTTTATTAATGTAAAACATTTTACCTTCTTGGGACCTTTTCAAATATATAGTCGGACAGTAATACAGGTCCCCCTGCTCTAACTTGCTTCCTGTTGGCGTCGAGTTCCCATTCCGTATCTTTTCCTTCCAACTTGCTCTGTCTTTAGATGTAAAGTTAGTTTCTTGTCAGAAGAGGTTGGAGCATAATTTATTTATCTACCTATTCTGACAGTCTCTATTTTAGAGAATTTATTCCACTTTTATTTGAAATAGTTTTGAGGACCCCTTGATTTACATGTGGTCATAGCCCCCAAACCATTCACTGGAAGCTGAAATTTATATAAGTAAACAATCCAACTTTGTAAACATAATCCTGCTGAGTTGGGGCTTAGTAGATAACGAGGAGAACTAACCTGATCACAGGGTTGACTGGCAGGCTTGGTTTGCCCCGTGATCGTGGGGCACAGCAACTAGCACACTGAAGTTGGGGAAAGTCAGCTTTTCATCACTTTGTGTAACATGGGAAACCTTTACTTCTTTGTAACTTTACAGACATCTCTTTCTGTTGTTACAAAGTGAAGTCTCTATACATCCCCTCTTTCTGTTGCTGCTGTTATTCTCATCTTCTTCCTCTTCCTCCTCCTCCTCCTCCTCCTCCTCTTTCTTCTTGTCTTCTTTGAGAATTTCCTACAATACATTTTGGTCATGTTCACCCCCATCGCCCCTCCTCTTCTCTTTCCATCCAACTTTGTGTCTCTCTTCTGTTGTTTATAAAGACCATCATGTACGGTCGGTGCTGTCCATAACTCTTGAATGTGTGGCCTTCCGCTGGACTCATCAGATATGTAGGAAAATGTGAGCTACAATCCCGAGTTACAATAATTCTAGCATTTATAATTGCTCGTGTTCACCTTCACTGGGTTTTTAAATTCCTCGTTACAGCCCCACTTTACTGGCTAATGTCTTTATTTAATCAGCTAGAATCCTCCGTGCTGGGGGGGGACTTAAAGTCACTGTTTCTTCCTCTTCTTTTTCCCCTTCCTATGAGACTCCTGAGATGCATAGGTTAGCCCAGCTTATGACTCCCCAAAGCTCCTCCAGGACATGCTCCCTATTTCTTCCTGATACTGATTTTCAGTCCGGTCTTTGAGGTCACTGATTTTTCTCTCCTTCCTTTGAACTTCTCTGGTAAATCCTTGAGAGAAGTGTGTTTTCTATTTCAAAGTTACCTTTTGCATCCTCTTACTGTTTTATGTCTTTAACAATATTTCTATTTTGTTCAGATCACTTTCTAAATGTTTTTTAGTTCTTTGATTTTTAATAAAATTGAAATATTTTCCTGCTAGAGCTATCCTCAAATTTCTTATAGGAACAGTTTCCAGTTTGTTTTTTCTTTAAATCAAACAGCTTCCTTCTGTTTCCTGTTTTGATTTTTTTTAATGTATGGCTTGTGTTTTTTTTTTTTTACCATTTTTCTTGTTGAAATCTAGATATTTGCATCCAATATTTGGAAACTATGTGCTAAGGTTTAACTGTGAATGTCCCTCATAGGCTCATGTGTTTGAATATATGAATATATGTTTGGACATATGCCCCGACAGTGGCACTGGTATAGAAACTGTAGTATATTGACCTAGCTGACAGTGGTGAGTCACTGGGTAGGCCCAGCCATGTTTCTGACCCACTCTCTGCTTCTTGGTTTACCAGCACTGTATGGCCAGATGCTTCATGCCCAACACCAACAGTGATTGTGCCATGCCTGTTGTCATCCCTTGCCCACCATTATCACCCAGAATCTCCTGGTCATGAGCCAAGACAAACCCTCTTCCCTTACGTTCCTTCCGCCAGGCATTTTTGTCAAATAGATAAGGAAAGTGACTGATACGCCGTGCAATCAACCTTCCACTCTCACGGGGTGTGCTTTTTGCTTGAGTGTTCTGGTTGTTGGGTGTTCGGGGTGTTGGTGGGTGTTTCAGATGTTTGTTAGTGAGCGTTCTGGTTGTTGTTGGGTGTTCCTGGTGAGCATTCTGGTTGTTGTTGGGTGTTCCTGGTGGGTGTTCCAGTTATTGGTTTGCCTGTTCTGTTGTTTTCTAGCCTATTGTTGGTACTTCAGGAACCTTCCTGAGCATCTGAAGAGACATTCTAATTCTACCATAGTCTGTGTCCGTGGGGGAGGTCCAACAATGTGGTATAAATGTTTCAACAATATTGAACTGTTGCCTCTGCCGGAGCCTAAATAGTCATCTGAGACCAGAGCACAAATGGCTGATCTTTAGAGGACAGAGTCCTCTTTGCATGCACATTGGCTCTCTCAAGCCATGTGTATCCGCTCCAGGAACAAGTACACAGCTGCCTACCCTGTAGCTGACAATGGGCAATAAGCAATTGATCTTGGTCTAAGAGTTCAAAATGATTGGGTATCAGCCAAGTTGCAGTCCAAATGTCCCTCCAGAGGTTTCAAGCTATCAAAACACTCCCGAGTTCCAAAACTAGTTATGGCAGACAGATTCGGCCAGTGAGATTGCATCCCAAGAGGGGAAGATAAGTTTTTCAGATGTTTCTTATTCTACTCTCTTTCTAGGATTGTCTCTAGCTGGCTTTGTGCAATTTCTCAAGCACTAGGTATTCTGAAAATGGTGTCCTTCTCATAATCACCTGCCTGTTGTGCCCAATAAAGATGTCACCAACCCCCGCAACTGGCTATGTAAAATTGGGAGCAGCAATTTTACAACTGCTGCTGCAATTTTACAATTTGGCAACTGCAGTTGTTTGTCATTGAGTATGACCTGAATAATGGCACTTTGGAATCTACATAGCACAATTTGTTCCTCTCCAGCTCCATGGTGCCCTCGGTACATAAGATGGTCTGTTTAGTGGATGAAAGTGTTCACACCAGGGCTTCTGGTTCTCAGTATCCACTCTTTATTCCAAGTTGAGTATTGATTCAGTGCCAGCCAACCACTTACCCTGACCCCTTCAGGGCGTTCCCAGGTACACAAGAATTGTTATTGATTCAACTTTCCAAGAAAAAGATAAAAACAAACAAAAAACAGAATACATAAGATCTGCAATTTCCCAAGATACACACAATTAACCTTCCACTACCATTCCTATACATTCCTGTACATTCCTTTGATTTGTGAACTATAGATTACCATGCAATCTCTAAAGAGACATACCATGTCTTATCTATAAATTCACCTGTTATTTTCAGCATTACCTAAGCCTTACTTCATCCCAGTCTTGACTCATCTTTCTTCCCCATTCTATTAGTAACCTATGTGGTTTCTGTAAGAATAGTTCCCAATAACAGCAACCTAAGAAAGGAGAGTTTATGTAGGCTTACAGTTATCCCAGCAGTGAAGGGATAGAGACAGGAGCAAGGGGGAGGGGGTGATCGCATCTCAACCATGGTCAGGAAGCAAAGAGTAGTGAATGCTCACAGGCAAATGGCTCTCTCCTTTGCCGTCAGTCCATGGCTCCAGACAATGAAACGACCCCACCTGTCTCTAGGGTGGTCTCCCCACCTCCATTAGCACAATCTGGATCACCTCCACAAGCATGCCTCAAGATTCATGTCCATGGTGGTTCTACATCTCATCCAGTTAACAATCAAGATCCACATCACATCGACGGAGACTGCCTAGCATGAGGTATTGCGAGGACCTCTTCGTTTGTCTCATTAACAAACTAGCGCCTGAATTTTCTACCATTGATTGAATGAAATGAAGGAATGCAATATACATCATACAAGGAAGTATTGTGGGTGGGAAAAAAGTTAACAATAAATGGCTCTCGATAACTTAGTAAGTGTTGTTCTAACTAAGCATCATTCATGCCTTATGGCAGAGGTCGGTGCTATTAATTGAAAGATCGCTTTTTCCCTAGTGCTAGGAAAGTTCCACTTGAAAGATGTTATGACAGTAAAGACTGTAAGGGAAGACTTGGGTAGAGGAAACTGCTAGGAAAAAATAATCCTAAGAGGGGTGGCTCCACCAGCACAAAGAAATCCAATTAGGTCAGATCAAACAAAATTAAAATGCCATCGTTTTATTAAATACAGTGCTCCCATGTGGCCGAGCACATGGCAGGGAAACAGGAAAGTGGGGAGCACATGCAAACCGGGAACCATGTGTTTCTCCTCTGGGATCCCACTTAAATACCCTGGGGGAGGGGTCAGGACCTGGCATGCTGGGATTTGGAGTCCAGACTAATGCAACTCCCAGGCCAGGGGGGCTGGGATGGATGCCAGGGGCTGGAGCTAAACTCCAGACTTAACAGAAACAAAAAGAAGGTCTCCTGCGTGGGTAACCTGACCTGAACCATGTCATAAGGATGAGGGAAGCTGGTCAGGTGAGAGTAGAGTAAAGCCACAAACCAATGGCATCCTAAGCCTATGACATAGCTGGACTACAAGAGAAGAAATATGAATGAGGGTAAGAGCTGCACATAGAGCCAGGGTGGTGGCGCACACTTTTAATCCCAGCACTCGGGAGGCAGAGGCAGGCAGATCTCTGTGAGTTCGAGCCCAGCTAGTTCCAGGACAGGCTCCAAAGCTGCAAAGAGAAACCTGTCCCGAAAAACAAACAGAGAACTGCAGATGGTTTGAATTCACTAAGACAGGAAGCACAGAACAAAAAGTGGTGGCTACTATGCCAGGAAGGAAAGCCAGGACGCAGTGGAATTGGAACAGTCTTTCTGGGCTTTATTCTCTAGAACAGTACAGTCCAGACTCACTTGAGGATACATTCCTTGTTTTCTTCTGTTTCCTAGGTCTCCAAGTGGATTTATAGGGTTGTTTTTTTTTTAAATCTTAAGTAATGTCTCTGAAATCATGGGCTTACTGTGCCATCTATTTGATGGTTTATAAGAATGAACATTAAAATAAATAAAAGATAACTGTTAAATGCTCTTCTGTGAGCTACTAAAAGTGATAGCATTTGCTGCCCTGTGCTTTGGGAATATCTATTTAATCGTAGAGAAACACTGAAGAACTGAGAATAGTGCTACAGCGTAAGTGAACTCCAATTATAGAGAACAGTGTATCCCTGGTGGAGAACAGGACCTGGAGGAAGGGAAGGCTGGACCAGAAGACTAGTTAGAGAACTCTCATTGTGACCCATGAGAGGCAGGACAACACTTGCCACATTCCAGAGGCTAGCCTAGGGACCAGAATTCAGCTGTTCGTGATAATGATAGAATAAAATAATTGTCCTATAAAATCATTGACCTTAAAAAACTATATTATAGTGAGGGGAATGGTACAAAACAAGCAAAAAAAAAGTTTGTAATCTTAAGTAAATAAAATAAGAAAATTAAAGAGTGGCAGAAAGAGGTGGGCGGCTATAACGGGGGCACAGCAGAGGGTCAGGAACAGTGATTTCTTGAATGGGGATTAGAGTAAGCCTCTTTCAGGAAAAGATACTGAGACTTCAGTAATGAGTTGGAACCAGTTATGGATTGGAAAGGATGAGGCAGTGAGATTTTATAGTTATTTAAAAAATAAAACCTGGTGGTCTGTAATACTGACTGGGTAAAACAGGAGGAAGAACCCAGGACGCCGTAATCAAAAACTTACATTAGGATTCAAATCCCATTGACCAGCATAACTGGGACCTCGTTCAGCTTCCCTAATGCCTGGCCTCCATTTCATTCTGCTCTTCATTAATGAACCAGATAGCTCTATTAGGTGTTTGAATAGTATAGCTATCCCTTTTGGGGAAATGTACTGTTCATCCTTCTTTGATCCAATGCCAAAATCTGCATCTCCATATTTCTCTCTCAAATGATACAATGGCCCATTCACTTATCAAGTTATCAATAGCCTGCCCTTGCCCATTTCAAATATGCTTTTAAAAGCCATGAAAAAAAAAGAAAAAAAGAAAAAAAAAGCGCTTTGGAATTAGTGAGTTTAAATGAAAACATGTGGGCAAAACTCTGCCGATTTCATTCCAAATGAATCAATAAAAACCTTAAGGGTCTGTTTAATGCAGTCTTTTTACTAAACATGTTCAATTTTATGTCGGGGTGACGGCTTCCTTTTAGCAGTGTTGGAGATTGAGTACGGGAAGCCTTCAATTATGAATGGCCATGATTTGCTCAGCCAGTGTTTCTCTTCCGTGCGTGCGCCGTAGATGATTCTCCCTCAATAAATGGAATCATGAAAATAGTGTTTAAAACAGAAAATTAAAAACCAAGCCCAAAGTGCCTTGGCTTGATAGAAACAAAACAGCTGAGGGGTGAAAACTAATTGCCTTGGTAGCAAATAAGCATCCCTTAAATTCAAATGGGCGGATCATCATCCGTCCACTTGGGAGCGCTTCCTGGATAAGAATTAGAGGGTAATGTTTTTGATACGTAACTTGGGGGTTTTGCTTCGAGTGGAAAACCGACTTCTTAAAGTAACATTAGAACTACTCATTTGTGTATTTTTTTTTTTAACCCTTTCCAGAAAGCCATTACATAACACAACACAACCAGCGGCGCTTGGCTTTCTGTTTTGTGAATTAGTGAGAAGGGTAAATTCCGTTCTCTCCCCTAAGCTGGGTTTTATTCCACAGACAGAGCTCATTGACTCAAGTGGGTTCCTTAACGGAAATGATGAGAAAATGGAGAATATTTGGAGATTTCAGCCTTCTTGTCCTTATAGCAGTTTATATTTAAAATGTTTTCTACTCCTTGAAACGATTGCAACATAAAATTGCAAAGTAAAAGTTTAATCTTTAAATTTAGAATAAAAAACAAGATTGTATTTTTATTGCATTTCTTGTTATATCATTACCAAAATATGGATCATCGTATGATTGCTATCTCGGTCTCCAACTCTTGAAGATTCCGAGTCAGGCAGTGAGTACCCACTAGGCCCGGGAACTATAGGGGCAAATTCTGTGTAATGAACACGACAGAAGAGGGCAAGGTGACATAGTCACAGCAACAAAAGCAATTGCTTTAAGTGTTGCTAGAGCTGAGAACATGTCTGGGTTCATTTTCAGTCCCCTAAGATTCACGCTTCCACTTATACAATAAAGCAGACAAGACCTGACCAGCGGTAAGTAACTGCTTAACAACTCAGGGCTTCCTGACCCTCCTGTCAAACCGCAAAACACGTATCCCTGCTATTTATTCCCTGCATTTCTGAAAGCGTAGAGACAGACTGAGCTGCATTTGATATGAGAAATACCGAGGCTGATCCTGTAAAGATTCAGCAATAACCATAACATATATATTTCTCTGTTCATTTTTGCAAGTAGCCAAATTTTTATCCCTAACTTGTTGAGAATTTCATAGACATATATGTGTGTGTGTGTGTGTGTGTGTATATGTAATATATATATACATATATAATAACTGTGTCTCATTTAGAGCTCATGGTCACGTATTCTCTGCACTTTGACCTGTTGTGACTGTCTTCACTGACCGCTGCTCACTGCTTCTCTGATTAAGGATTAAATAGCCTGTGGGAGTGGTTGACCCTCTCTGGGGAGGGGTCACTGTTTGGCAGGCTTTTTCAGAGGTGGAGTCTGGACTGAGGCAACTTCCAGGGAAGAGGGCTTGAAATGGGGCTTTGCACCCAATATTCCAAAATGGCTGCCAGAAGCTGGGGTTAAACCCCCAACCAAACATTCCGGATTCTTTGGATAAAGGGGTGCCAGGAAGCTGAGGTGATGCGTCCAACCAAACAGGTGTTCTGTAACAATGTCAGATGTTTTAATATCTTATGAAAGGAACTAAAACAGTACCAAATTATCCTTAATCTACAAAGAAGAAAATAAGAGAACCTAAGAGAAGTACTCAACCGATCAACGAATGCACATTATCAGAGAGGCCGATTGAGAAAGGTTCAAAAGCAGCCAGGCCTTCCCCAAACCTTTTGGCAGGCAGGGACCGTTGGTAGACAGACAGCATTGCCCATCAGCAGCACAGCGCCTAGCTGACTGCCTGACATGCATCAGATACACCAAAGATACTTAGCATGAGTGGAGATGGAAGTAGAGGCTCACCTGGTTAGGGATATTCCATTCAAAATGAAAGCCAAAGATTAAAAGTTTGACAGATTAATGTGTTTGCCTCTGTGCTGACTTCTTGAAAATGGGTTCTGACTGGAGCAGCAAGCACAGGGCCTCCAAGGGTCTGCACCTGATCCTCTGCATATACACTGTAGTTTTCAGTTTCATATTTTTATAGGGCTCCTGAGCGTATGAATAAGTGGGTCTCTGATTCTTTCCCATTCTCTTGGGCTCTTTTCCTTCTATTCTTTTGCACTGTCCAGCTTTGATGTGATTGCTTCTGTTCTATGTTAAATTTTATTTTGTTTAAAAAATATGGGCTCTGAGTTTTGTAGTCGTAGATAAAACCAATCAAACATTCCAGAGTGTAACAAATGGTGAGATACAAAGCACAATGCTCCTTACTTGGCCTGTACCATTTGATTCTTCTCCAAACTTAGAAACTAACACACCTGTCCAGGAAGGGCATAGTTAAGACAGCTCCTGAGCTTTTATTATAGGTCCAGAGTTTGGAGGAGTTATTTAAGCTGTTTAGTTTTATTTAGCATCTGCAAAATAGAAGAATGTTATGAGACTTAAATAAGATAATGAATACAAACATTTAATACAGAATTTGTTCAGCATTTAATGCAACATTTGTATATTTATTGAATTCAGATTCAATAAATATAGCTAGCATTTCCTGTCTACTGGGGACATCACAAAGTGGATGTACTTCCTATTTCTCTTATAAAGACCATTAAACAGCAGAAGCTATGGTCACTTTATCTTTATCATAGAGAGCTGACATCACAGGGATGTCAAATGCTATTGAATCTCTAATGAAATTAAAAGTCTAAATGAGCATTATAGAGTTCTAGGAAAAGTCAGGCATTAAGAGGGGCATAGAATTTCTTGGGAGAGTAGAAATTTGAATGCCCTGGTCAATTTCAATTGCTTCTGAATCCCCTCATAAGTGGCCAACAGCTATAAAATAAGACAAAAGAAACTGTGTCAGCATAAGGAATTAATGATGGGTACACTATTCAAAGGTTTCTGCAAGATAAAAGACAAAATGATGGGGATTGAAGGTTGGTAAGATGTGAAAACAACTGGGGGAGGTGGTACCTGGAGACCTGAAAGGCTGGGAAGTTAGAAACAACAGGGTGAGATGTCGTGGATCCTACACAGCCCACTGGGAAGCACGCAGGCTGCCAGAGATTGACAGAGAGGAGCGCGGAACATGCTCACTCCTGGCTAACTCTTAAGGGAGGCATTGTCGCCACCAGCTGTTAATGAGGACAGCTGTGAGAAGTAAAGAAGGACACTGCCCCAGTTCTCTCCTGGCTGCTCCTTCAAGTGTAGGAAAGAAACACGAGAACCCAGAGAAAGCTCCTATGGCTGGTCAGTCCTCTGCTAGCTCACCATAGGTAGACCAGCAAATCTGGGCTGTCAGCACACATCAGAATCATGTAGGGAAATCTGTGCAAACATAGACTGTCAGGCACACTTTCACAGATGCTAGACCAAGAATGCTCATTTGTGGTGAGTACCCAGGAGATGCTAATGCCGATGAGCTAGGGACCACCACCCTGTGAGAGAATTTCTCTAGACTATATATACACTACATCGTAAGCAATGCTGTGTGCAACTGTGTGGAATAGGATTTAAATTAATAAGATGAAATTACTTATACAAATTGTGCTATATCGACTATATTTTAAATGTTCATGGTCGAAATTGTCTCTGGGTACCAGTTTAGACAGCACAGGTACAGACTGTCTCTTCATTCCAGAATATCCTATTGCAGGAGGTGTGTTTGTGCTTCCATGCCTAGATGTCCCAAGAATTGCATGCATGGCAGAACGTTGGAAGTTTGCCTGAGATTTGATTCTTCTCCTCTCCTTCCTTGTGCATCCTGAAGATGAGGCACTTCTTTAGTGTCTGACAGAATCCTTATCAATGCCCAGAGTAGACAAGTTAAGACCTCTCTCTACATGTGTGGACAAACAGGAAAGGGTTCGGTTTTAGTGGCATTTCATCTTTATTTTAATAAACAAAGCTTGCCTGAAGACCAGAGAGTAAAACAGCCCCACTGGTCAGCCTTACAGACCAGGCAGTGGTAACACACACCTTGAATCCCAGTAGCCACACTAGTTGCCATAGAAACCGGGCTGTGCATGCCTTTAATCCCAGCCCTAGAGACGATTATATAATGGAAGGAGACAGCTCTTAGACACAGTCTCATCCTAAGGTTCCTGGAGACAGGGTCACCGTTTCAGACTGAGGTGGAGGTAAGAGTCAGTGACTGGTTGCTTTGCTTTTCTGACCTTCGGGTTGAACCCCAGTATCTGTCTCTGAGTTTTTATTAATTGTGCTTCACCCAGTGCTCTAAGTGATACGTCACAAAAAGAAAGTGTGTTCTGAGGAACAAAAACACTACCATTCTATCAAATAAACTTACTCTTAACAAAAACGAGTTTCCAAAATTTGCACGTCAAATGGACCTCAACAGTCTTAGAAGGACTTGGGCTATTTAAATTAGAATGAGCAGTTGGGAAGAGTTAAAATATAAGATAAAGGATTCATACATTTGAACTACATTCATATAAAATTCAAAAGTACAGCAGAGGCAAAAAATATACGTTGCATTTTCAGAAACCCAAACTTGTAAAGTAGAAGACAACTCAAAACATTCCGTCAGTAAACAAGAGGGGCAGATAGGAGAAGATAGAAAGTTTCAGATGAGAAGATAAACACATATACATGTGCCCAGAAAGCCTGGGATTGGTGTTTCGGAAGGAAGACCCCCAAAACAGAGAATAAACAACAGAAGAGAAACTAGAACCCTTTCCTCCATTATGATTTAAAAAAAATATCTTGAATAATAAATGACAGGCTTACTGACTATAGGCAAAACTTTAGACAAGAATAAGCTTTTCCTAAAAAATTTAAATCTTTCTGATTTCAAGGTTAAGAAAAAAATATCCTCCAACTGAGAGGGAGAACAAGGAAAGAGAAATCTTGATTGGAGGAGTCATGATGGAGCTAGAGAGAAACCTGGCGCTAGGAAATTCCCAGGAATCCACAAGGATGACCCCAGCTAAGACCCTAAGCAATAGTAGGGTGCCTGTACTGGCCTTGCCCTGTAGTCAGATTAATAACTACCTTAATTGGCATTATAGAAACTTCATCTAACAACTGATAGAAACAGATGCAGAGATTCACAGCAAAGCACTGGGCCGAGCTTCCAGAGTCCAGTCAAAGAGAGGGAAGAGCAATACTATGAAAAAGGGGATCAAGACCTTGATGAGGTGTGGACATGGATGGGGAGTCTGGGAATGGAAATAGCAGGTATGCTCTTTTTCTTATTTTAGGAATGCAAAAGATATAGCAGGCAGGAGCGTCATTCAGATCCTGCCCGCCATTTATTGCCCTGTAACCTGTAATTAAATTCCTCATTGGTAAAGTAGGAATGCCATGGGCTCCCCAAATTTGTATAGGAATGAAATCAGATGGTGCACGTAAGAGTACTTCCAGTCACTCAATAAACATTAGCTATTAACTTTAAAGGGAAAGAGTCTATGATACTCCTGGAAATAAATAGGCTTGAAGATGATTAAAGAAACACACGAACATACTCTCCAAATTGTTTGAAGAAGCCACATGTACCCCACAAATTAGATGACTGTTTCTAGAATTGACACTTAAAAGCCATCAAAATAAACATGTTTGCATTTTAGGTGATATTTAAAGTTTGTGTAAAAAACTACAAAAGGGGCCTCCAGCAAGACAATGTAGTGACATTTCATGTGTATTTTAATAAATAAAGCTTGCCTGAAGAGCAGAGACTAAAACATCCCCACTGGTCAGCCTTACAGACTAGGCCGTGGTGACACACACCTCTAATCCCAATAGCCGCACTAGTTGACATAGGAACCGGACGGTGCATGCCTTTAATCGCAGTGGTGCACAGCTGCAATCCCAGCCCTAGAGAGGAATATAAAATGGGAGGAAACAGCTCTCAGACACAGTCTCATTCTGAGATTCCTGGAGGCAGGATCGCCATTTTTGAACTGAGGTTGAGGTAAGAGTCAGTGGCTGGCTGCTTTGCTCTTTGGATCTTTAGGTTGAACCCCAATATCTGTCACTGAGCTTTTATTAATCATGCTTCAGATGTCCAAAGTTGAAGGTGCTTGCTGCCTATCTTGGAAGCCTTCATTTTGTCCCCAGAATCCATGTGAAGGTGGAAAGAGAGAACTCCACAGAGTCTGATCTTGATACTTATACTATTGCATGCATGCCCCAACACATACATAATAATAATAATTATGATTATAATAATAATAATAATTAGAGTGGTCCCAGTTTAATTGAAATTACATGTGTACAGAAAACAAAATAGGAAAAAAGTATATGAATGTGTTATTAGTTGTAATTATTGCTAGTTGTTAGAATGGTGTAAAGCATTTTCTCCTTTTCTCTGTTTTTACTAATAATGGTGATGGAGAATGTTCATATGTGGTACCAGCTCTGTGGTCACACTGCTGTGAGTCACAGCATAAGTTTCTGGCACTACTTTTCGCTTTTCCTTGCTCACCTCTAGCCATGTCACCTCTTGTTATTCCTCCAGTGCATTAGGCATTCAAACCTTCTTACATGTGGTTGCCTTTGCTTGGGACTGTCTAGTCCCTGGAAGCCACACAACAGACTCCCACACCTTCACAACTAGTGAACTTTATTCTAGTGATTCTAGAAGCAGCCTTCGTGGATTCCCTGCTTAATATGCCAAAACTCTTACCTTCTATCTGCTTTAACGAACTTCTGTGGCGTGGGGTATGTGACAAGACATTAAGAGTAGAAGCTGGGAAACCAGTGAAGAGGTTTTTGAAACCATCCAGTGGGAAAGTCATGTGTGAGAATTCAGTAGATCATAAGTATATTTCAGATGCAGAACCGCCGCAGCCCACGACAAGGTTGGTTATGGGCTGAGATGATTGGGAGCCTGAAGGTAGAAATCCGGCTAACGGGAAATTCAGCTGTTGTCATTAATTGGCTGATTGGTAAGCCCAAGACTGCAAGTGACTAGCAGAGGAATCCACAGAGGACAAAACAGTCTTAGTATTCCAAGTCTAAGGCATCTTTCATACAGACATTTGGAGACAAGAGGAATAATAAGGAAAACAACACGTAAACAAATAGCCCATGATGGGGTGTCAGGAAACTGGAAGGACGTGACTGTTTGGGACTGAGCGGAACCGACTCATCCCAGGGTGATGGGCTGCATTAGATGTGCAGCTGGCGGGTTGAGTAGGAGGAAGACCTAGAATGTCCATTTCAGCAATACGGGCATTCCACCAGTCCCAGGAGGGATGTGTCAGTGGTGGGGGTGGCATGGATCAGAAGACTGTCTGCAAAGTCGGAGAGAAATCAGAATTAGCGGCTGGCAGAGCTGGAACGTTGATTTCCATATTTCCTTGCTTTAAGTGAATATTTCCTCTTCTGTATTAAAGCGATGAAAATTGCCGTTTGATTGCTTTTCATTCCCCCCCCCATCTATGGAAGATTACACGATACCCCCAACCTGAAAATTGCTACACAGTATTTTGCTAAATGAGTATCCCATTTACTAGCATCTTGGAGAAAGTGAAGCTCTGAAAACCCATCATGAAAAACCTAAGCAAGCCCATACATTCTGCATTTTTTTTCTTACCCTGGCTGCTATTTTTGTGATGTCTTCTTTAATTCGCTGAGGGGCATGTGAAAGATAGCCATAAAGAAATTGATTTTTTTCCCTAAGCCATCTTACATAGATTTAAAGCACATCTAGTTCTCCCCGGATCAAATGGAAACATTAGCAGAGTTAAGTATCATCCATTGTTGCCATGGCTACAGGGCCAAACCCTTATAGAAGACTTTTACATTTTACATTCAGTGTTCTTACCATAGCAACAGCGATGTTGATTTAAAATGGAACTTGCTGGATAGAATGGATCTTTCACAGTCCTGTATATTTCCTGGGCTGTGCCTTGTCACTAGAATCAGACTTTAGATGACTCTCATGCTCCTTCGAGATGAGACATCTCTCGGGATGTCTGTGAGAAAATCTAGGCTGCCCGTTGCTTACAGGAATAGCAAGCTCATGGGACACATTTGCATGTTTTACATTCCCACAGCTTCAGCTGAGGATATTTAAGGGACTTGCGTTCAAATCCAAGGTCTGTCCTTTGAAACCTGAAGTAGAATGAGTATTCATTTCAGGACCATGAGAAACAGTTTTCCATCCTTTGATGTTACACAAGTACTTTCTTTTTATTTAAAGATAATACTTCGTTTGTTTCATTTCTCCAAAATAGCTCTCCTCTCTCCTCTCTCCCTCTCCCTCCCTCCCTCCTTCCTTTTCTCTCTCTCTGTCCCCCCTTCTCTTCCCCTCCTCTCTCTCCCTCTCTCCCCCCTTCTGCCTTCATAACCAGTTGGTATAGGATAAAAATAGAAAGTTTTTTAAAATAAGTTAAACCAAAGAGCCACCAACACTTTTGAAAACAACAGGCTTGAATTAAAGGGCTCCTTCCTCCCTCCTCTCAGTGCAGTGTCTTCCCTCTGGGAAGATGCATGGTTGGGGTGAGTGCAGCCCTACAAAGGAATACATTCTGGTGAGGGAAGAACAGAATCTCCTGGTTCCAAATGCTTGCCACTGTAGGCCACTTACCCATCTGGCTCTCTCTAGCTGTGGGAAACCCTCCTCACACAGAACATTCTTTGAAACGTCTAACTCCCAGGGGGGAACAGGCATAGATGAGAAACTGCCCCTGTGAGCTTGGCTTCTACAGGACGAACAAAGAGGTTAGTGGTTGAGGGTACCAGAGGAAAGGCGCGTGGGAAGAGCGAGAGCAGTCAGCTTCCTCTGCTGCAACAGGAGCTTCTTTCAATGCACAACGCATGCCAAGATAGATCAGGCACTGTACCAAGAAGATACAATAATTTAGTAATACAGTCTGCCCAGGCAGCTGAGTGGCTGGAAATGAAGGAGCTTTGGGATTTGCTATAAATGGTGGGGAAATTGGCTGATAGCCTCTCTCTCTCTCGAGCAAAGGGAGCAAGAGAAAAGATTATAAATGTTTGAAATCAGAGCCAAAGCGCATGGTCTATTCTAGTTCAGGAGGTGCCAGGAATCCAGCATCCTCCAGCTCCTGCATTAAACGCTGATTTTGGCAGAGCGTAGGGCTGATAGACCAAGAAACAATAGAGCTTGCCTGTGTTTGCTTTCAGAAAAGCAGCTATTGATCTTAAATTGTTTGCAGGGGAGAATGTTATCACCACCTTACCTGATGCCGTCAGTACGTTCTGCTACCTACTCTCTCTTTGGGCTGATTATACAGTCAGAATAAATATCCAGAGGTTGTTGCTGATACCTGGGAGGGGCTCATGGGATGGTTTTCAAAGCCCAGTGATATTCAGATAGAAGCTCTGTACATGGCGTACGATGCTGACACCATAGAAGTTCTGGGCAAGCCACAGACACAAAGCCTCGAAAATGTACTGATACAAGCATCAGACTTGTATCCCATGGCAGGTCCACTGTTGACTAGCTATGTGATTCCTTGTTAGTGCCCACGTCATATCGCCTACTGCAGAAGCTTAGATGAGGATTAAATGAGATAGGATCACCTTGGACGTAAAAGGCACGAGGTAAATGTTACACCTGTGTCTGTGCCGCCTGTGGAATCTTAGCCTTTGTAATCATTGAAACAAATCCCTTTGCAAGGAACTGGAGTTTATGTATTAAATATTGTCACATATTTTTGGAATTTTAGCTCAGTTTTTTACCTCGAGGAACGAAGGGAATGTAAATCCTGAATAGTTACCTCAATGGCTCATTGAGTACCCATCTGTCCTGAGATGCAAGGCAGTTGGAAAGGTATTCTTAATAGCTGGGTAAAACTCGGCATGCTAGTCAGAACACATGAGCTCTGTGAATAGGGGAGCAGAAGGATAAGCTCCAGTTGAGTTCATACAAGTTCACATGATCATGATAATTGAAAACCATGAGTAACACTTTTCCTAATTTATGATAACACCCAATATCCCTTAGGAACTTGATGGGAGATGAGGATCAGGTGTGTTATAATGATTTAGATCCTAACCTTCTTCAATCAAAACAAGTTCATCTAAGATTTATATAAAAAAGTACTAAAATGGTCATTTTGCTTGATAATCTTTTTAACTAAATATCATATGGTAGTTAGAACTCTTTAAAAATTACCAAAGCTCCTCAAATTTATTCTTTGCTTTCCATAAAATTATATTTGGGGATAATCATATTTTAAAAGCATTTACTTGATTCACATCTGTAGTTGAAGTTAAGCTCTCCTTTATCTGTATACTCAAATCATTTAGTAATGTGAATTGCTTTATTTATTACAAGGTACAAATTTGCATGACAAGTCAATTTATTAATAAACCTACATTTTAGTAGAGTACAAGTCATTCAGAGTAATAGGAAAAACTTGTGGGTTCCACTGAAAATGCTTTTGAATGAAATGTTTATGAATATTCACTCTATAATGCACATATTTTATTTCAAAGTCCTAGATCAGTCTAGGTACTCAGAGAGCGTTCCACAACACACACATAAAACATGGTCTGCTCCGGACACTAGGGCATTGCTTGTTCTCCGTTCAGGGTCATTATGAAATTATATGAGGTTCAAATCACTGGAAAAATATGAAAACTCTAAGCATGTATGCATTTAAAATTATATGACTATACAGAATACTCATATAATATCCATGCATTTATACATATTTAGTAGAACTATCAGAAAGGCATCCTAAGTGTTCTAAAAGTAGGAGATTTTGACATCCTGTAGTCAAGCAAAGATTTCAACAGGTCAGTCAATAAACTGAACCTGATAAAATGCATATGGCTTTGCATCTGCCATCTGAGAGCACATGGAAAGGTTTTGTTTGCCTGAGACAGTCTTACACAACTGAGGATGACCTCACACTTGCTTTGTATCTAAGGATAAACCTGAACTCTTGATCGTCTTGCCTCCAACTGCTGGAATTACAGGCATGATCCACTTCACTTGGCCTGAGGATGAAACTTATCTCATGAAACATGAAATCATAGAAATTGATTTTGTCTGTATTATAAGCTTAGGGATAGTCTCACCTACAATGGGCTAGGCCCTCCTCCGTGAATCACTAATTAAGAAAATACCTTATGGACAGATCTTACGGAGATGTTTTCTCAATTGAGGTTCCCTGCTTTCACATGACTCTGGCTTATGTCAAGTTGACATAAAACTAGCCAGGGCAACCACATCTGTAATCCCAGCAGTAGGGTGATGGAGGCAAGAATATCCAAAGCTGAAGGCAATCTTCAGTTAGGTACAAAAAAATTCAAGCCTAGGGTACCTGAGACCTTTTTTTCCAAGAGGCAAAGTTCAAATAAAAGGTATGACTAGGCCGTGTTAGGAATGAGAAGGGGATGTAACCAAATATTATTAGAAAAGGATTCACAGGGCAAGGAAAGAAACGAACAAGTTCACACCAGTGAATTCAATGCTGAAGTCAACCATCAAATTCTAAGTAGTGATAGCAAAGGCATCAAAATGTATACCAATGTCCAGTAGACCTACAGTAAAAACGAATGGGTGATTTAAACTCTCCCCACAGAAAGACGGAAATCTAGATGATTTTAAAGGTAAAGTAAATAGAAGAGAAATGATTGAGCTTTGAGAGACTCTACAGAGAACTGGAGAGTTTCCACACCTGAACTGTGAGGCTGTCAGTCATTGTGGCAAACTTGAAGGTGGTGTAGCAAAGGCGACAGAAAAGGCTATTTTATCATAAACGTGGATGCAGAAATAACAGAGAACCTGTTAACCCAGTGTGGAAGAATAGCAAGGAAGCCACCGTCTGCACACTGAATCCCATCTGTGTCCCATGTGTCATGTGTTTTAGCATTTCAAAAAATGTATAAGCTTCATTCACTAACAACTTAAAGGATAAACTTACATAATCAGTAAGTATGGACATTCGATATAAACTCACCATCTAACCAAAACCAGAGTTCGTAGCAGCCTTGAAAGAAGAGCCTTAAACATCCAAATATTTGACTTAAGCGATATCCATCAAAGCCTAGAACAAACATTATTTTAAAATTTTAAAAATTTACTTTTATTCGTGTGAGTGTGGGGTAGGTAGGTGTGGACAGCCTGCAGGAGTAAAAGTCAATTTTCTCTTTCTGCTATGTGGGTCCGAGGAACAGAGCTCTTGTCAGTAGGCTCAGCAGCAAGTGCCTTTACCCACTGAGCCATCTCGTAGGCCCCCAAAATGGTTTTGATTCATGGAAACAATCTGAAAAACTTGACATATCCCTGGTCTTCACTTTTGGAAGTTCAGAGAACTTTTCCTATAGCCAAGTGCGTTCATTTTTGGTTTTGTTTTTGTTTATCAAGACACCAGGTACATTCTTAAGCACAGCAGCAACAAATCAGGAAATTGGCATTAATCGGTTGCTGTTGTTAGTCCCGTGGACCCCACTCAAGTGTTGCTAGCATCCCCAGTAATACTGGCCTTGTGATGAAAGACCAGATGGGGTCAAATGTTGTGTTAGACTGTAATGCATTCTTCATTTCCTTTAATTGGGAACTATTCTCTCGTTCCTTGAGTTTTGTGTTGTGCACACCTTTAAAGGTTACAGGTAGATGACATTGTAGAATGACCTAGAAACAGGGCTTATCTGATATTTCTGGTTGACTAGACAGGTTATTCATCTTTTGTCAGGAAACTATAGAAATGATTCTGCATTTCTTGTATTGTGCCCTAGCTGATGAGAATGTAGTTTTGCTCCGTTCTATTATTGATGATAACAACGTTGATTATTTGATTAGAGTGGTACCACCTCCTAGATTTCCCATCATCAAATTAGTCTTTCTCTTCACACCAAGGACGTACTTATTCTACAAGGAGGCAATTTGAAATTATTCCCCATTCCTATGCTAACTTTCAAAAAAATGTATATGTTTTCATGAGCTTGTGTTTTTTTCCATTGTATTAAATGGGCTATAATCCATTACTGTGATTATTTAATGGTTTCCTCAAATTATCTTCAATTTAACCAGTGGGAAGCCATCCAGGTGGAGTGTTCACACCCTGTTAGCGTGTGTCATTGTTGTTTGTCCAGCTCCTTCCTTGGTAGCACAGGACATGCCGGACTCACCTTTCAATTTGTCTCTTTGCAACTGATCCCTGTACTAAGAGAAAATATGATAGAAATCCAAATCTGGCCTTTACTTATTGCCATATCCATTTCTCAGGTCCTCCCAATGGATGTGGTTAGGTAATTGCTCTAAACACTTAATATACAAATGCATATTGACATCTGTCTGCCTGTCTTTCTCTGGGTCTTGAAAACAGGGCTTTTCTCATTCCAGTACATCACACTTCTGGATTATTCTCCGTGTTTGGAAAATCCCCCTTGAATAAAGAGAAGTCTGACTTCTGTTATGCTTACTACAGTTATTTACTTGCTCAGTGATTTTGAAACTAACCAGTCTTCCTTGTCCACTACCATCACCCAAATTCCAAAGGTTCAATTCTTCTTCAGTGATCCCTGTGTCTACACAGTGTTAGCTCCTCGGAAAGACAGTCCCTTTTCACCTTCTAATGTACCTCTTTATTTTTTTGAGGTTTTTTCCGTTGTTTTTTGTTCGTTTGTTTGTTTTGTTTTTTGGTTTTTTGTTTTGCTTTGTTTTGTTCTTTCGAGACAAAACAAAACAGAGTTTCTCTGTAGCTTTGGAGCCTGTCCTGGAACTAGATCTTGTAGACCTAGCTGGCCTTGAATGCACAGAGATCCGCCTGCCTGCCTCTGCCTCCCCAGTGCTGGAATTAAAGGCCACCACCTGATTAAACATACCTCTTTATACTTATCTCATTACCATGTTATCTTAGCCCCATAACTTCATCCAAAACAAGACTGTTTCTTGTTTGCCTATAGCTATGCCTTTTTCTGAAATGTAATAGCCGGGAGGAGTGATTTTGCCTTGGGCCCTACAGAAATTGTGCCACCAAACACACTGAAAGTGTTCTATATGTATTTGTGAAATCAATCAATCATTCCTACAAATACCAATATTAGCATTAAAGTCTCTAAAATTGGATTTTTTTCTGAAGGGAAATGAAGTAACCTCATAGTCAAAAGTTTGCTCTATAATAATAGCCACTTTTTTCCATAATTGGTTTTTATCCTAACATGAAATTTTTAATTTACTGTTATTCAGATATCTATGTAGGTGATAAAAATCAGGGACAAAGGTGGGAAGGGGATTGTTCTGCTTACCACTAGACAGACTTTGGCTTTTCTTTGAAGTGCTAATGATTATCAGATTGGAATTCACACATATTTACTTCCATACCTTGGCACGAGAAGCCTACTTTCTCAAAAGAGAAGTATGAAATCAAATAAGACAAGTTATGAAAACAGTTTGATCTCTATGCTTTGCCTAAGTTTCATCTAAAGATCATGGAGACCATGGGAGAGAGGGTTGAAGGAGAGGGGAGAGGAAGTGAGGGGAGCAGAGAAAAATGTATAGCTCAGTAAAATCAATAAAAAAAAATTGTGTTTTTACATACAAAAAAAAGAAATAGTAACAGAATGCAAAAGTCTCTAAAGTGTGCTTATAAAGGCGTTTAAATAAAAATAAAGTAAGTAAGTCTTACATAGTTACCGTGTCAAAACAAATCTTAATTTGATGTACAAAGCCACTGGTTAATATTGCTTATTAATATTCCTTATAAATCATGGGACCCCTTTAGATTAAAATGTGTTTATTGTAATAATAGAAGCATGCTATTCTCTTGTTATATACAACTGAAATTCTCTGTTTCTTGCTGAGATCTGAATATTTGTATCCTCCTAAATACATAAGTTGACACCCTCACCCCCAAGGTGGAAGATAATAAGAGGAGGGGACTTGGGAGTCTGAAGAGTCATAAGACCCACATCCTTAAGAGTGGGATTAGTGTCCCATAAAAGGCTCTCACCAGCCCCCTTCTGCCTCTTATAAGGTAAGGACACAGTTAGATGATGTAACTTATAAGTTACAGTTAGATGATGCCATCTATGAGGTAGAAAGTGGGGGACTCTCATCAGACAGCCTTCTGGTGTCTTCGTTTGCCTTGTCAGCCTCTAGAACTGTAGTGAACACTCTTTGTCACTTGTAGGCTGTTCTGTTCATAGGGTTTTGTTAGAGCAGCCCAATGGACTAAGATCTGTTACTTCGCTCAGTGGTCCCAACCCTTTTAGGTGTGTACTATTGATATCATAACGTCTTGGATATGGAAATGGAAACACTGCAGGACTTTTTTAAAGAATGTATTGATCTTGGAAAAGTTGGCATTTCATGTGAGTGTATGACAACATACTAAGCCACCTCAAATTTGGTGGCTTGAAATAATAGGCATCGTTTAGCTCATGAATCCTGGTGTTTTCTTCCACCTTGGGCCAGCTCAGCTCAACCTGGCAGCACTTACTGTTACTCCATGATCGCTTGCCATACAGGTCTGAGGTTGCCCTAGTTACCCAGGGTCAGACACCAGACAACTGGAGACCACCCTTCTGCTCTGCTGAACTGATCCCAGCTAGCCAATCTCAACCTCTTTTTCTCGGCTCTACTTGTTTCTTCCCATAGAAGCCAGGAAAAGGCACTTGCTCACCACCTCCCTATTCCCTCTGCCATATGTCTGGCCTCATGTACCTTCCTGTGGCCCCATAAAGTGAGATATGTCCTGTAAGAGGAGGCTGCTTGTTTGTCCCGGCCTCCCGGCTAGCTTCACCCCGAAAATGTCCCTCTTCTTAGATTTTTAGTAATGGTCTATTTTTTCAATGATAGACATTTTCCTGTATTGACTCCAGCATTCCTTAGGGGAAAAAACAAAACCACTGCATTTTAAAAGAACTGGATGGGTCCCTTCATCCTCTAGCAATTCAGCTGTGTGTTGGCAAGATTCCAAGAGCAGCTAGTTAAATGCAGAAGCCCTTTTAGACTGTCCACACCCCACATTGTGTTTGCTGCTCTATTATCGGCTAATGCAGGGCCCTTGGCCCCAGGGACAGTCTGTGTCTTGCACTGTGAGCAGGGGAAAGGTGTAGGTATAGGGAGGGGTGTGGCATAGGGAGAGGTGTGGCTATAGCCAGGGATGGATAAATTCCCATCAGTCATTTCAGGTTTCAAATAAGTTTCTCCTTTTCTTTGATTTGAGTAACCTTTAAAATTTGACCCCTGAAACAAGCAAGAACTATTCCCCTATTCTGGGCAAATGTGTTTTCAGCTGTCGTGATCTAAGGACTGTTATTCACAGGCTAAACCTACAAGCTGAGAACTAAATTCCCTTTCATTTAAGGAAGTGTCTTCTTGTGACTGGAGAGATTGGTCCATATGAATCACTCGAGAATAGAATTATAGTCATTTTAGTCAAAACACAGAGGTGACGGTAACCTTAAACCACCACTCACGAAATGCTTTAAACTTTAAATATAGTGTCCCTAAAATTCTCATTATTCTGGATAACTAACATGGTCAGAAACCCTTTTGACTAAGACTTATAGACCTTTTTCTGATAATAGGTCTTTCGACACTCTTCAATTTTCCTTCCAAACTAAACCACTTTAGCCTTTATAGTGACATTTGAAATGTAATTTTAAACTTCCTCCGTCCACAGTTCTTCCTTTTACCATTCCCCGCCATTACTGTCATCTCCGAGCAGCCTGCTGGTGCAGGGAAGTGCAGCGGAGACTCGAAGTCACCCAGGAAAACAGAAGAGAAGATAAATAGGAAGAGGTTGCCGGATCTTATTTCCTCCTAGTATTAGCCTGTCTCTGAGAAAAAGCACACACAGCCAACAAGACACTTCTGCTCTCTCTACTGTTCTTCCCATTCCAAAACTAGTCATGAAGAAGAAAACCATTGGCCCTTTCCTTTAAGAGCCCCCTTGATTATTTTCTTAGTAAGCCAACACTAAATTATTCTTTTGTCTCAGTGGTAATGTGTATTCTAGCCAGCCGATGCTGGAGTCCCTACTAAGCACAGAAACTTCAACAAGCTAAGCTGTATGTTTGCTTTGACTTCTTAAAAAGTAGACGATAAGGATCAATAAAGACTAGTCCTTAAAGAATTCCTGGTTGCCTTGTCCCAGCTGTGACCTCTGCCCCAAGAATGATCTGTTACAAGACAAATGGGAAATGCAGTTGACATAGGCCAGGATAACCGTTTGCGAAGGGGTGAAGGTTTTATGCTACAACCAATATGGCTGTCACCATAGAAGTAGATGGATAAAAATTGCTTCTTGTTTAGATAGTTGGATCTCAGTTCCTGGCGCTTTTCTTTCTTCTATTCTGGGGTGCGGTGGGATAGGTCTGGGTAGGAAAACATGGTCTCCTCTGGAAAACTTTAACATGAACCAACATGAGGTTTGGATATATGCAGAGCCAAGAAGAAACAGTCTTTTACCAGCTGCAGTGGAGAGAGAAGCCTGGAGGCCAAGGGCCTATGCGCAGTACCAAGAAGAGATCTGTGTGTACCAACTCTTGAACAAATGTCAGCCGAAATTCACTGTGATTTCCAGTGTTTCAAAAGTAGGAAAATTTGTTACTTTGTCCATAGATGTTTTTACCAGAAAGATCATGTTTATTGTTACTAACTAAATCACAAGGTTGCCATGAGGGTCAAATGAGACAAGGGGAAAGTAACTCTGTATTCTGGGCCTAGAAGTTACTTATGCTCATTCAATATCACTTGTTAATTCATAAGCTCTTTGGGAATTGAGTTTTGTAATAATAATTAACTTTTTCAAAGTGTGGCTCAGCCAATCAGCTTATCGATCAGTGTATTGTCAGTATGTCCCTCCTTGGATGTTTCTGACCTCACAAGACTGGGCTCTCGCCTATCACATAGCTTCAATCTTGGCAAATATTTACCGATCTCTATGAATTAATATTATCTCTGTAAAACAAGGTAAACTGTCTTCCTTTGCTAATTCCTGTGGACAAGTTTTTCCTCAGTATCACTTTATCAGACAAATCAAGCTGTAAAAAAAGAGATAATGTGTTTTAAATCACAGAGAGGTTTTCATGTTTTATCTTAGAAACATTTCTAAGGCAATAAAAAAAAATCACCATTCTTTGATTTCTTTTATGCAAAGATCTAAAGGAACTAGAAGGTGTGAGGTTTCAGAGGAGAAAGACAGAGAACAGCTCAGCGTCCTTTCTGTGGAAGGGTTGTGCCTCTGAGTGATGGTACAGACATGCCACTCGCCTGGACTGAGCCTGAAAAATCTCTTTCTGTTTAACTCATAAAATCGGAATACTATTATCTTAATACTTAAAGTAATACTTTCAGGATTATTAGTCTTAAATTTCTACTGAATATATTTCCCAGGATTTTACTTTTGAATGTAATTGACGAGAGAAGTGAAGATAGTTATCAGTTTGTACAATGCCAGCCTGGTGGCCTATGGCATGATAAACACTAACTGTGAGGCCCGGGATATGGTTGTCCCACTTCAAGTAACCCAATTTTGTTGATTTAATACCAAACATATACCCTTGAGACAAGAAGGATATATAGTCATGGTGTTGCTCAGCTTCTGCCTTTGAAATGAACCCTGAGGTACATCAGAGGCATTTAATTCAAACACATAAGGCTCCTCTTACAGACACATGCTCATGTGCACTTCATATGTAGCACTATAGGATCATGGGCATTTCCTAAAGCAAAAATATGATATCATGTAAATAAATCAACTGCCAGGGTATATAAAAGTCCGTTAATGCATTGGCACTGTCTCATGGCTTTCAGAGTCCTTTGCAAGCAAGGCCCCTGACAGCCTTTCTCCTCTTTCTACAGATGACCTCTCTCAACGGGAAGACGACGATCCGCCAAAAGAATATGATGCTGGGCAGTTCGCAGGCCTTCTCCACGGATCCTCTCCAGCCTGTGAGTCCCCTGAAAACCCTTTCCATCTGTATGGGAAAAGAAATCCGTGCGAAGATGGACAAGATGAAGCCAGTTTGGCAAGCAGCCCTCTGCCTTTCAAACCAACTGCAGTAGAAAATAAGTCAGAGACGGTGGTAAAGAAGATTAAACCCAAAGTGGTCAGTAGAACAATTTTCCACAAAAGAAGCCACCAGCTCGAGAACCATACCATTGTTGGAACAAGAACGTCTCGGAGCGGATCCCGCAGCGGTGACCAGTGGGGTGCAAGTACAGGGGGCTTTGTGGAGAGAGCGTGTACTCTGGGGAGAATACGGTCGCTGCCTAAAGCCTTGATCGACATGCACTTATCCAAAAATGTCTCTAAGTCTGACTCTGATCTTATCGCCTACCCTTGTAAGGACAAAGCAAGGGTTAACTGGAGCGAGTCGTCCACGGCTGAACGCAGTTCTAAAGATAATTCCGAAAGGACGCCTTCCTTCACGTCTGAATGGGAAGAAGTAAGCCGAACTTTTATGGTTGCTCTTGGTACGGGCTTCAGAGTTGAATGGGATTTGGAGGAAAGATGTTCTGTTTTTCAAAGCTTTCAGAAGCTGAAGTGGGTGGGGACGGGATGGGTAATGAACTCATCAGCTCCAACTGGAGGGGAAAGGTTCTGCGGATAATAGACAGTAATTTCACAGCAAGTGGAAAAATGAGCACATTTCTACATGCGTGGGGGGACACTTTGTTTCCATAAAAACTGGTACCAAGCAGAAGTAATAAGTAGCTATGAAGTACAGGAGAATGCTCCCATCGTGTCCCACAAGGCACTGACTGTGGCTGACAGTTTGAAAAAAAAATCTTATTTTGGAAGAAACAATTATTTTTCTTTGTGTTGTTTTGCTACTTGCTAAACTTTTTCTTAGTGTGCCTTCCTTTTTTGCAATGTCTTATATCTTCAGAACAGATCCTTATGAGTCTAGCCTTAGTGGGAAAGCTGGCAGTCCTGACTCTTTCTCAAGAACCACGCAAAAGATAGACATCATATAATATTTCCATTTGCAGGCTCTCGGTGGCACATTAAAAAGAAATACATCTTGGGGTCAAGACTCACTACTTCAGACTCCACTTAAAGACAAAGTCTTTAATCTGACAGAATTACTCAGAAAACAAAGGATCCTTTGTAAAACTACGCAATTTCTTTTTCCCTGGGGGAAATCACATAATAGTAATGCTTCTTGCTGTTTCTTGAATTTCTTTAAAGAATGGACCAAGTCTCCATCAATAGTTCATTCTAGTAGGTTACATTTTTGTTTCTGAGGAGAATATGCCAGGGGATTTAGCTTTGAAGTACATGAGGTGACTATGGTAATTTGAGTACCAGAAATGGACCTGACTCTGATAATGACTTTCTGAATTGGTCTCTTTGGGCGGAAAACAATCACTTGATGTCCCCGCATCTTTTTCACGGTGAACAAACTAGAACACTTAAGTAATTAATGTCCATTGTCCTTTTGAAACTTTCCATTTTGTTCAGGTGGCTCATAGGAGGAGGGGGCAATTTTCGATGTCTAGCACTGAGAGTTTGAGATCTAAATTCCAAACTTATATGCTTATATTTTTTATTATTATATCCATTTTTAAAATTTTAACTACAGAAATCTTGATTGGGATGCCTTCTTGCGAGATAAGCTTAAAGCATTTAACTTATAGACTTAGATTGTTTTGATGGCTGTATTCTTTAATTATTGCCACCAACTGGCTTGTGGTTGCTCAAATCATTTAGTTAGGACTTGACTCCCATAATCATGTCCACAAACTGAAACCCACCTTCCCCAGTGAGTGCTCGTGACTTCTGAGAGAAGGAGAATGAAGACAGAGAATGTAGACCTTGACAATGAGCCCAGCCTTAGCCCTTCTTTGTTTGGGTTTAAAGAATTCATAGTTCCTAACTTAATGAGTTATCTATGCATAAAAATAGGTAAGTTAATAATTTATATATTTTTGAAAATCAAAGGATGTTTGCTTGCCTTTAAATCTTGGGCTATTGGTCTCTGAAGTTCAGTTTGCTGTAGTAGTAACACCAAGATAATATGCTTGTGGCACTTCACAGTTGTTTCTCAATACAATGATGCATATATATGTAACAATCTACTCACATGGTTTTTACTTTTCACAGATCGACAAAATAATGAATTCTATTGATGTTGGAATCACAACAGTCAACAGTGAACTTGAAGAGATGAATGGTGAGAACATAAGTAAAGAAACTGTCTTCTGTGCTATGGTTAATCAATCTGCTTAAGAAATAGGCAGAAAGTGATCAAAATCCTTAGACAATTTCACATTTTAAGATGAATAACAACAGTAAATTATTTCCTTTGGTTCTCAGATCCAACAGCCTAAAAGCATCCACTGAGTGTATTGATTTGGCAAATTGAGAGTGTTTCCCATGTTGCTGTTTTACTATGTCAGTAAATATTAATTAATGAAGCTTCAGCTTTAGGTGGAATGCAACAGAAAACACTTCAGAGTGATGTGAAATCTGATGATTTAATATGTGGCTTTTCACTTAGTGAAATATCCCGTTTATCCTGACAAACATAATTAACAACTTGTATGTCTTAGACACCATTTGGCAAAAACTGTATGTCTTTCATCATCTTCTACCCCACACTGCCGAGGAGAGTACCTCTTGCGGAGTTCATTTACCATTACTATTTAATATGTCATATTTTTGTTTTCTTCTATACAATTACAACTCAAAGTAGAAGGCCATTTAAAGCTTTTTTGCCAACTCTTTGCTTACCACTGATAGATGATGCCAAATACCAGATATCTATGCCTTTAAAACTTTAAGATTTCTTTAAAAACTTAAAGAAATTAATTAGATTTCATTGTCAGAGCACAGCCTCGGGTGAGTTGAATAAGGAACTTGCCTAGCAAACAAGATTTTAGGGGGTGCAAAACAACATCGCCATCAAAATGCAAAGTATTTTAATAAAATATTTAAAACTTTCAAAATTAATAGTTCAAATCGGTTGAGAACAAATTTAAATAAAGTCAAGCTGCCAGTGCACTGGGATAATTTAAAGTCTCCTCCTGTGATTTCCAGATTGGCCCCTGGCTTGTCAGGGAACTGGCAGAACCACGGGCAGTGACAAATCACGTGCTGCTTAGCTCTCAGAGCTGCAGGATGTTGCGCAGCCATTGAGGGGTGTTATTGCTCCTCCCCAAGCAAGCCAGGTTGTCACTCAGTGGTGTGTAGGAGGAGATTGTTTATTCATTTCCTGGCCACCCAGACTCCCAAAATAATCACACAGAAACTACATTATTTGAAACACTGCTTGGCCATTGACTTTGGTGTATTCCTAGCAAGCTCTTACATATTAGATTGACCCATTTCTATTATTTTATATTTTACCACGACCAAGGCCTACCAGTAAAGTTCTGGCTGGCAGCTTGTGTCTTTCTCCTCCAGTGCCTGCCTCCATGGCTTCTCGCAGATTCCTCTTGCTCCCAGCATTCAGTTTAGTTTTCCTCGCCTAGCTAAGTTCTGTCTTGTTATAAGCCAAAGGAGTTTCTCTATTCATTAACCAATAAAAGCAGCACATAGACAGAAGGACCTCCCACACCAATGGTGCAGATGAAACAGTGGTGCAGCTTGCCTGCAGCCTAGTTGCATGTCAGGTAAGATGGGAGTGGAGTGGCTAACTGCGTTGCGAGGGTAGGGACACTCTTCCTGCTCAACCGCAAACTTCCTCTGCCTGTCAGATCCTTCCCCATCCTGTTACTGCCTGAGATTGAAATTCTATATTAGATCAATCTATACCTAAGTCAGTATCCTTGGAGATTGGCAGCAAGTACCAAGAAATGCATATGACTTTAAACCTTGATACAAGGTAAGTCTAGAGCCCCCCACAGCTAGTTCTATAGCATAATGACCATTTCCATGTTAAACAGGAAGAGTGGAAATAATATGCCTTGCATAGCAAAGGCATGAATTTCATAGCAAAAGCACATCCATGTGCCACACACACACCAAATTTTTAAAAAGTCTGATGTCTTGTTTCAATATTCTCAATTGCCATATTTGAAACATTACAAAAGGGCTCCAATCTTACCGTCCTTAAAATGATGAAGCAAACCCAACATTTCAGTATTAAACCAATCCACAGACTGTCCCCTCGGTTTTCTTTCTATGTCTACTTTTGGTGTCTGACCCCCACCTTTATTTACTAGTTTCTGCAACGGCATTGAAAGGAGAGTGGAGACCACAGAGAGTCATTACTATTGACAAAGCCTGGCTCTGCAGGTGCATTAGTTCTGCCTCTTAATTACACACCAATTATCTGCTAAGTGATTGGCCATAGCATGTAACATTCCAACTGGTCCTTAGGCTAGTTATAAATCACAGCTATAGCAGCCTGCTGCCCCCACCCACCTGCACACACACTAAATCCAGAGTTTTCTAGAGGAGTGCTAGGCAGCCTTTGAAGATGTCACACCACAAAGAACGTTTTGGGTATTGAGTGTGGGCGAGAATCACATAGTGAAATAAAAGTCAGATAGAAAGACACTGCTGTCTATTACTGCTGTCCACTGGCCGCTTGATCTTGGTGCACTTAAAATGAAGACGCTAATATAGGATTGGGGTAGTTACCTTAGGGGGAATTAAAATGTCCAGAGAACCCTGACAAAAGAGGAAAATATCTATTGATTGAGTGAGTGAGAAGAAATACTGTATTCGACAGTATGGATTATCAGGGCTTAGAATTTAGCTTGGGAAGGCCAGAGAAGTGTCAGTGCTGGGCATTAATAAAGGTTGTGAGCAATTGTGACATTAGTTGCTTAAAAACTCAGAGGGTGATTTCACGAATAAACCTAAGTAGTGGAGATGCCTGAGGGAGCAGCACAGACACCCCATGCTTGCTCCCACGTGGTCAGCTTCAGCACTTTTAAGTGCCCCCCTCCCCAATATCAAGTATTTACATATTTACAGTTGCAGACAAGGAAGAAAGTTGGATCACTCTCATCATCAGTCCTAAAAATCTGAGACAGCTCAGCTGGGAACTCTGTGTGACTCACATGGCAATGTTTCTGCTCAGTGAAACCAGGTTTCTGAGGGGGCAAACTCCTCGCTGATTATATAGTCATTTGAAACATAGCCAGCAAGCTCAGCTGTCCGAGACTGAGGTAGAAATAAAACCAAATGAAATTTACTGAATTTATTTTCGCTCGGCCCTCGGGTTCTCACTTCGCACGCACAAGTGTGTGGCATTTTTGCAGACTTGTCTGGTTTCCCACTTGAAGCCAGATTCAGATGCCAGACAGATGAGGCCTGGCAGTAGGGCACAATGGTACTGACCACCTTGGGCCCGCCATGCCCTTTTGTTTGGTGTTGTTGGACATATGGTGAGATAGTGGGTTCTGCATCATCATGTCTGTACATGCTAGGCTTGCAAGCGTAGTATTCTTGCCGAGTCTGAGTTTTGAAATTAGATGGTCCTGGCTTCAAATTCCAACTTTTCTATTGACTGATGTTGTGGCCTCTTTGATATCAACTTCCCCACCTATCAATTCAGGTTTTTAACAGCCACCTCATAAGACTACTATGAGATTATAAGCTGTTCTGCTGTAGCCTAGAATGTAGCAGGCGATGAATGAAATGTAAATCCTCTTGTCTTCTTATCTAAGCATGCATGACTTACCTTTCTCGTTAGAGCGCATGACACAGAAAGACATTTGGAGAATCTGGCTTGTCTTTCTGACCCATGATGATTGTAGCTGGAGTGTAAGGAAGCAGCCTCCCAGCGGGTTATATGTGGATGCATTTTATATTCTACAAGTGAAATGGCATCCAGAAAGAAGAAACTAGCATTTTATCTCCTGAAAAAATTCATCCAAGTTTTAGTTACAAACGAAAACTCCTCAAATGAGGGTGTAAAGAATTTGCTCACAGAGTACACTGTATTTTGGATAAAAGAACTTTAGGTCATTTATTGGAAAGTGCATAGTTCTGACAGCAAAGATAACTTACTCTTGGTAAAGGCTAATCATCACCCTAAGGAAGACTTTATGGAGCCTGAAGTCGCTCCCAAAGGACAAGCCCAGTGCCGAGATGTGCCAGGGAGCCACAGCCCTCCCTGTGCCCCTTGCTTGGGAAATGAGTGCCCACACCCACAGCTGCTAAGGCCTGAGAGCTCAGCTGATGATCTGGGAGTCGCTCCTTTTCAGAGGAAGAGTTTTCTTTGCCTCCAGTAATGTTCGCTTCCCCACGACCCGTTAACTGAGCATAAAAGCCTCTCTATGAAATGCTCTGCCACCAGCATGTTTTATTTTTTATTTTATTTTTCTCTACGGCACTATTTTTAATAGAACCAACTGGAGAAGGTGGGTAGTGGAATACATTAGCAGACAAGCACACTATTTTATCCAAACCCGGAGATGTATTTTTATTGTTATTTTATGTAACACTTCACTGAATGATTTAGTCATGTAGTTTGGCAGGGGTTAAACCAAAGGAATCACTTAATAACAGAATATTGAGGGAAGAATTTGAGTTAGTAGTCGCTAATCGAGACGTCTTGTTTCCTAAGCCTAATTGTGCTTGGCGCAACAGACACCAGAATTTAGAGCCATCGTCCCCAGTAGTCCTTTAAAAGTAAAGTAACTTGTACATACAGGTTTTGAGTGTTAGGGTGTAGCTTTCTTTCTCTCATTTTGAAATTGCATATAATGGCCATAGGTGGGATTAGACATTCCATAAGTGTGGAAGAGCTGATAATGTTCTGTGGCCTGCACTTTTTATAATGTGTCAGTTGTTAATAAATAATACAATGAGTATACGTTGCTACAGTTCAACAAAATATTAAATCCTCCACAAGAGACCTGGAAGGTTGAACATGTGCCATCAGCCACTTGTACTGGAATATTTCCCAGAGCATCTCTGATCAGAACTAAATCAGTATCAGCCAACCCCTGCTTACATATTTCCTAGGATGATAAGCCTACTTTTTAAGAGGGAATATAGGGGCTGGAGAGATGGCTCAGTGGTTAAGAGAACTGACTGCTCTTCCAGAGGACCTGGGTTCAATTCCCAGCACCCACATGGCTGCTCACAACTTGTCTATGACTTCAATTTCAGGGGACCTGATGCCCATGGCAAAACACTAATGTGCATAAAATATAAAGAGAGAAATATAGTCTTTCACTAGAACAGTCAGTGTTATTATTTGTTACTATTGTGTTCGTGTTCATGCTGGGGTGTGTGTGCACGTGCACTTAGGTGGAGGACAGAGGACAACCTCACGTACTAGTCCTCAGGCACTACCCATGGTTTGTTACTGTTTGTTTGTTTTAATTTAGATTTTGAGACGGGCTCTCTCTTTAGAGTGGGACTCATCTGGGAGGCAAGGCTGTTGGCCCACAAGCACTCAGATCTGCCTGCTTTCCCCTCCAAAGAGCTGAGATTAGACGCACACACCATCACACACCACACTCCGCTTTTTTTGGAGCGGGGGCATGGGTGTTAGGTGTCAAACTCAGGTCCTTGTACTTGCATGTCAAGCACTTCTTTGACCAAACTGCTGCTTCAGACCCCTGAAAGCTCATTTTGTTGGGTCTTGATCTTAGATAAAGGACAAGAAGCAATACTGTTCTGACAGTTTAGAAGTTCCAATGAAAAGTAAAGTGGTTGCTTTTCTAGTATATAGTCAATCTTAAGAGATGACATCTCCCGTCCTTAATTTCTCTTTTCCATTTTAGTCTTTTGAAAGAAAAAAAAAATCAAGGCATGAATAAAAGTCCATTCTTTTCAACATATATTACTAGATGTTATATTTATCTTGAAAAGATAGTAATGGATGTAGCATAAATTCATGTTTTCAAAATATATTATCTGTCTAGCTACCCATATGTGATTAGATGAAATGAGAGGATAGGATGAAAACATAGACAACAGACTAACCCTGAATGGTTTTAAGAAGGGAAAACAAAGGGGAGATAAGGAAACATGAGAACTTGACAAAATAATCTATGAAAATGAAGATTGCAAAAGTGTGTGTATACATGTATGCTTGCTTGTGTGCATGCATGAGTGTGTGGTGTGTGTGTACGTGTGTGCGCGCACATGCACGTGCATGTGTGTGTGCATGCCTTGAGGAACGCTTTGATATTTAATAGAAAAACCTCTTGCTCATCTACAATGGACAGTTGCAAGTAGTCTATATAGACAATTTAAAAATAATAGCCTGACAGGTGGCATCCATTTATACTGAAGGGGTGTGTTAGTATCTAGGCATTGTACTATTAGCAAAATAAGAGGTCAAAGTGAAAGTAATTTGAAAATACATGGTCTAATTTCAACAGTCATAGCCCAACAAGGATATATGCAAAAGCATTGATAGTTTCTACCTCTTGGTAAGATTGCCAGTGATTTTGATTTTTTGCCGTCTTTTTCTTCTAAAAGTTCTGAAATTTTTTCAGAGAATGCGCAATTCTTTTATTTATTGTTAAACTGCGGTGGTGGTGTACGCCTTTAGTTCCAACACTCCAAACTGTTCTCTGTTTGTTCGGGGCCAGCCTGGTCTACAGAGCGACTTCCAGGGCAGACTGCAAAGCAACAGAGAAACAGAGAAACCCTGTTTCGGAAAAAAAAAAAAAAGCGTAATGACAAACAGAGGAGGGAGATACAGATACACAAGAGATAAACATTCATATTTGAATGAGATTCTAAAGTTATCTGTGCTAATAACTTGATAGCTATTTAATATTTGAATTCTGTTAATGAACACATAATCAAGTATTTTTATCAGATTTGAATTCACGTGGGTGTGAGTAGCTTCAATAAAAGGATTCATTGCCTTGCTTATGTTTCATTTTTATGTCACAATTTTAATTTACAGAACAATTTTAAGACAGACTTTATCCATAACCCAGTGTTGATCACAGCAACACATTCTTTGACCTGTGTCCTAGTGTAAGGGCCTTCACGTTTCTATCCATGTACACCTTCACTTTTTCTTCTCAATGTTAATTTTGTAGATAGAACAGAATGGAAGTATGGGCAGCAGACTGACATTGGGCAGTCACTGGGAGGGTTAGTAAAGGATCTAATGTTAATAATGATGATGATGATGGTGATGATGATGATGATGGTGGTGGTGGTGATGATGATGATGATGGTGTTGATGATTTTGATAAATGGTATATGAAAGTGAATATTGTTGAATTCTGGAGGCACACCAGTCCGTGATGGCTGAGTAGGTGCTTGCCAGTGTTTTCTATGGATTTCACTTCCTCGTCTAGGAAATGGTTCTCCAGAAAGTCACAGAAATGTCAACCTGTGTGAGTATACAAATCCAAAAACCCCGGTGCAAATCCTTCTCCAGGGCATGAAAAAGGCTCCCATGGGTTACCCACTTATCCTGATCCAGTGACTACATCCTGGAAAATGACACAGCCACCCCAGGCTCTGCATTTTCAGGAGGAGGCTGACTTCCCTGCACTTCTGCTCTTCCAGTTTAAGGAAGAAATGCCCTGGTTTTATCAAAGTCATATCATTGAGGTCCAAAAAAGAAACCCAGGTATAGGTAGGAGGCCTAGAGATGACCATTTGATCATGCAGGTGACTATATCTTGGTAGAATGAATCCGACCAGTCATGGAACTCATTGTTTGCAGACAAAGAAACCAGCCACAGAAAGCAGTGAAGGGCAGGATTGATGAGATGGCTCCAGATAAAAGTACTCAGCACTGGGCATGGTGGAAGGAGAGAAATGGCTCCCTCAGGCTGCCTTCCGATCACCTCTCAGCTACCCCAGCACATATCCTCCCTTCGCCCAATAAATAAATAGAAGAAGGAAGAGGAGGAGACAGATGAGGAGGAAGAAGAGAGGAGAGGAGGGGGATAGGACAGGTCAAGACAGGAAAGGTACTGAAGCAGGAGATAGGAAAGAACATGGCCTAGAGGTGGGACCAAATAGGAAAGTGAGAGTTGGAGGCTAGAAGAGATGGAAAAGAGATACTAGAGTTGCCAGGTAAAACCAAACATTGTTGAAACAAGACTTCTGGTCTCCAGGCATCTGCTCGTCTGGTACAGTTTTAGTGTTTGTACATATACTCCCTGTTTCTTCAAGGTTTGGAGATGCCTAGTTTATCCTCAGAAGGCATAAGGAATGGCCATGATTTTCTTCATAAAATCTTCTATTGGCAGCTCCAGTTAAACCACAGACTCTTTTTTTAAATTGATTTTTATTGAACTATACATTTTTCTCTGCTCCCCTCCCTGCCTCTCCCCTACCTCTTTCAACCCTCCCCCAAGGGCCACATGCTCCCATTTACTCAGGAGATCTTGTCTTTTTCTACTTCCCATGTAGCTTAGATCTATGTATGTCTCTCTTAGTGTCCTCATTGTTGTCTAGGTTCTCTGGAATTGTGATTTGTGGGCTGGTTTTCTTTGCTTTATGTCTAAAAGCCACTTATGAGTGAGTACATATGATATTTGTCTTTTTGGGTCTGGGTTACCTTACTCAATATGATGTTTTTAGATCCATCTATTTGGCCGCAAATTTCAATATGTCATTATTTTTTCTGCTGCCTAGTACTCCATTGTGTAAATGTACCACATTTTCCTTATCAATTCTTTGGTGGAGGGGCATTTATGTTGTTTCCAGGTTCTGCTTATGACAAACAATGTTGCTATGAACATAACTGAACACGTCTTTGTGCCACGATTGAGCATCCTTTGAATATAAAACCAAAAGTGGTATTGATGGGTCTTGAAGAAGGTTGTTTCTAATTTTCTGAGAAATCGCCATACCGATATCCAAAGAATCTGTACCAATTTGCACTCCCACCAGCAATACAGAAGTGTTCCCTTTACCCCACAACCTCTCCAACATCTTGGCTATTCTTACAGGTATAAGATGGAAGCTCAGAGTTGTTTTGATTTGCATTTCT
Organism: Neodon shergylaensis; assembly: GCA_025134845.1. Classification (NCBI taxonomy): domain Eukaryota; kingdom Metazoa; phylum Chordata; class Mammalia; order Rodentia; family Cricetidae; genus Neodon; species Neodon shergylaensis. The sequence goes on from JABTXL010005037.1 coordinate 5,470,818, forward strand.
CTGATGACTAAGGATGTTGAGCATTTTCTTAAGTGTCTTTCAGCCATTCTATATTTCTCTGTTGAGAGTTCTCTGTTGAGGTCTGTACTCAATTTTTTTTTACTGGATTATTCTTTTGATGACCCATTTCTTGAGTTCTTTGTATATTTTGGAGATCAGATCTCTGTCTTATGTGAGGTTGTTGAAGATTTTTTTCCCATTCTGTAGGCTGCTGTTTTGTTTTGTCAACTGTGTTCTTTGCTTTACAGAAGCTTTTCAGTTTCAAGAGGTCCCATTTATTGTTTCTCTCAGTGCCTGTGCTACTGGAGTTATATTTAAGAAGTTGTCTCCTGTGTCAATGCGTTCAAATGTACTTTCTACTTTCTCTTCTATGAGGTTCAGTGTGGCTGGCTTTATGTTGAGGTCTTTGATCCATTTGGACTTGAGTTTTGTACATGGTGATAGATATGGATTATTTTCATTCTTCTAGATGTTCATATTCAGCTATGCCAGCACCATTTGTTAAATATGCTTTCTTTTTTCCTATTTATTTATTTATTTATTTATTTATTTATTTATTGTGTCTTTATCAAAAATTAGGTGTTTGTAGGTGTGTAGATTTATATCTGGGTCTTTGATTCGGTTCCCTTGGTCCTCCTGTCTGTTTTTATGCCAATACCAGGCTGTTTTCAGTACTGTAGCTCTGTAGTAGAGTTTGAAGTCAGGGATGGTGATGCCTCCAGAAGTTCCTTATTGTACAGGATTGTTTTGGCTATTCTGGGATTTTTCCTTTTCCATATGAAGTTGAGTACTGATCTTTCGAGGTCAGTGAAGAATTTTGCTGGGATTTTGAGGGGCATTGCATTGAATCTGTAGGTTGCTTTTGTTAAGGTTGCCATTTTTACTATATTAATTCTACCTGCTCAAGAGTATAGGAGATCTTTCCATTTTCTGGTGTCTTCTTCAGTTTCTTTCTTCAAAGATTTAAAATTCTTGTCATACAAGTCTTCTACTTGTTTGGTTAGAGTTACTCCGAGATATTTTATGCTATTTGTGGCTATTGTGAAGGGTGATATTTCTCTGATTTCTTTCTCAGCCCATTTATCATCTGTGTAAAGGAGGGTACTGATTTTTTTTGGGTTAATCTTGTATCATGCTGCATTACTGAAATTGTTTATAAGTTGTAGAAGTTCCTTGGTAGAATTTTTGGGGTCGCTTATGTAAACTATCATATCATCAGTAAATAGTGAGAGTTTGACTTCTTCTTTTCTGATTTGTATCCCCTCAATCTCCTTTTGTTGTCTATTGCTCTAGCTAGGACCTTAAGAACTATATTGAATAGATATGGAGAGAGTGGACAACCTTGTCTTGTTCCTGATTTCAGTGGAATTGCTGGGAATTTCTCCTCATTTAGTTTGATGTTGACTGTTGGCTTGCTGTATTTTGCCTTTATTATGTTTAGGTATGTTTTTTGTATCCCTTCTCCCTCCAAGACCTTCATCATAAAGGGATGTTGTATTTTGTCGAAACCTTTTTCAACATCTAATGAGACGATCATATGATTTTTACATTTCAGTTTATTTATATGGTGGATTATATTGACAGTTTCATTTGTTGAACCATCCCTGCATCTCTGTGATGAAGCCAACTTGATCATGGTAGATGATGGTTCTGATGTGTTCTTGAATTTGATTTGCCAGTATTTTATTGAATAGTTTTTCATCAACGCTCATGATTGAGATTGATCTGTCATTCTCTTTCTTAGTAATGTCTTTATGTGGTTTGCTAAACCACACACTTCTTAAAGACTGTCTAAGTAGGTAGGTGATCACACAATCCCAGGAACCTGACCATACTTCACAGACTGAGATTGCTGGTTCTTCTGGAAAGTGGAAAAATTCCAGTTTCTCAGTTATGACTAGCTGACCTTCAGAAACATGAGCTATACCTATCACTCACTGTCAGTCTTTTTTTTTTTCTTCTCCCTTACTCTGAGGAAAAATCTTATTTATTGGTAGGAGGGGAAACAAGAAGTTTCTTTTATTCTTTTTGTTTGCATAGAAACATTTTTAACATGATTGGTCCTGTGATGATAATACAAATTATGGTAGACAGAATGAAACAGGCATGGAAGACTTCATTCTACACTGTTCCATCAGGGGAATGAGATTGACCTTAACCCTGAAAGAAGAGGGTTTTCAAGCATTGAGGCAAACCAGTGGACAGTACTGAAGGACATTGTAGGGAAGGTTGCTCAATGTAATTGAGCCATCTGTGTTATCAATTGCCACTTATCAAAATTAGACTCCTACCCTTTCATGGAGCTTCTGAGATTATTTTACTGATGGTTGTATTTCAAAGGCAAGACTCCCAGGTCCTTAGAAAACACAGTCCTAACTGATAAAATTAGAAGAAGCTAGAAAAAGAAAAAAAAAGCTCATATGTAAAGAAGGGAGCAGAACATGAATTTCTTAATTATAAGTTTTATAAAGGAGACACTCTCTATAAAGGGAGGTCAGCAGCCTGCAGTCAGGGAGAAACTTAAATTTAGTGAAGGTGAGCGTAAGGTTAATACTCATTGGTAACTTGTTCTGCCTGTTACTACCAGATCTTTAAGGGGGGAATCAACTCTACTTGAGAGATGCATCTCATCACCTAGGACATCGCCACCTTGTGCACTGCACTTGCCAGCCAGGACGAATGAGAAGAATCGCGTCGAGCACCATGACCTCACTGATTGTCATTTCTGAGCATTAGGAGGCACGGGTACATACAGGGTCTTTCACAATCTATAGTATTTTGCTCTTAGCCCCTCTTAATACAATATATAGTTAACTTTTAAGGCCATCCTTCATATGAGCCAAACATCCTTCTAAGCACTTATGTGAGCTCATGTAATCCTCACAAATATTCCGGAATAATCTATGAATCATGCCCACTTAACAAACAGACCATGAAACAGAGGGGTGGAAAGATTAAGAAAGCTGGCCACGTTCATTTGAAAAGAAGCTCAGCTGGATTTAAACTTACTCCTATTTCCCAACCCAGGCTCTGGACTTCAATGCTCAAGTGTTTCACGTTATCTGTTTCCAAGCTTTTGCAGGGAATCTGGCTCCATCACTTTCTCTATATGATTTACTCAGAAAGTTCATGCAAGATACAAGAGCTTAGAGCTCCTCTTGTGAGCCTGCAGGGGCCAGGTCAGCATCAGAGAGTCACAAAGCTCCTGGGCCTGAGTACCATTGTGGCAGCCACTTAGCATAAAATTTCATAATGTTCTATTCTATGAATCAGTAATCAGATATTTTCCATAAAACACTGCGAAATAATTCAATAAAGACATCTAGGGAAATTAAAATAAGCCATTTTATTCCGTAATAATTCAGAGAACTTAGGGAGAAATATCTGTCAAGGTCAGAAAAATAGAAGAACCTTCAGTGGGGCTTAGGGCAGGGGAGGGATTTTTTTTTCTTGAGCAGGCCTAAAAGCTTCTCATCATCCTTGTGTTAATCTGGCCTCCACGCCAGAAAACCAGGCTGTTTCTTTCCTTCCCTGGTCCCACTCTTCCTGTACTGAGCCGTAACAACTAAGTCCTTGTTCTTGTTTCCCAGGAACCCTGATCTTTGTATATGTGATAGGAAGAATGCAGGCTGGAACTTGGGGTTTGTTTTGCTCTATGGATTGAGCCCAGGGCTTTGTGCTGCTCACCTCTGTGCTTGATCCCCCACCCTTGGTTTAGAGGTGGGGTCCTCCTGTATAGCCCAGGGTGGCCTTGCATTCTAAGTCCTTAGGGCTTGGCCTCCTGAGTGTTGGGATTACAGCCATCCTCTACCATGCCTCGTGTAGATTGGCTTCTATTAGACTATCTCAGAACTTAAGTGGGTAAAGTCTCCTGGAGAAGACCTTTTATCTCTTCTGAGCTTCCATAGAAGAATAAGACTCATCTGTTTTAGAATTGTTTTAAGGATCAGAGATAATGTACAAAAAGGAAAAACTTGCTTATTGTGGGTTCTACAATATATGAGAGTTAGTTTGCACCAGTCATCCCCAGCTAACGAGCTCAGAGAAAAGCCCCTATTCTCTGGACTATGAGAAAAGCTGCCATTTGACTTTCTGACGATGTATGATGTATAAGAAAAGCCACATAGAAAAAAAAAGAGGCCAACAGAAGATACAGTTAGTACTTCCTCAGGTTAGCCTGAGGAAGCTGAAAACCATAATAGAAAGTTTGAAATAACAGGAATGGGGTTTTGAGGAGGAAAAAACATGTCCTTGAAGTATAGAAGTGCAGCTTGAAAGCAAGACTCCCTTCGCCAAAGATAAAAGACTAGCAACCCTCAGGAAAGTGGATTGCAAGAAATCACATAGATCAAGGAAGCTTTCTTGTGAGGTCCACACGTGTGTGTCTGCAGTTAATTCGTGTTTGGGGCAGGAGAGAATGAGATTGAATAAACCAAAAAAGTAGACATCATTTTGGCTACAGAAGGACCTAAAGAGATAGCTGCATGAATTAATTTATGAGAGTTTGAGCCAATCGTTAAAGGCGGGCATGAAGGTTTGAAGGTTATCATGGCTTTGCGGTTGCTACCAGTCATTCTGCTTCCCTTAAAACATGGCTTCTATCTTTAATGCAAGAAAATATGTGCAATTTCTCCACCCCATCAGCATGCCTACTAACACACATCTTGAATGGCCCGTGTTTGGGTCAGCTCTCAACTGCAGTGACTGAATTTACCTGTGATATTAATTTAAAAAAAAAAATCAGGCTTCCTTCAGCTTGCAGGGTGAGAGGTTTCGGTCCTCGCCGGGCTGCTCCACTGCTTGGGGACTGTGGTCAGGACAAAATTCCTCACCTCATGGTGGTCAGGAAGGGGGGGAGTGAGGCAAAGGAGCCAAGGCCCAAAATGTCCTTCATAGACACACACTCCTAATGATGTACTCCCTCCAGCTAGCCTCCACCCCACCGCCTCCTAAGTTTTCACCACCTTCCAGTAGTGCCATCAGCTGGGGACAAGTCTTTACTTTTTAAGTTGTGGGCAGTTATTTAAGACCCAATTCATCATGCTCAGAATTGTATTTCAATCTACTCTCATACCATTGGCTAAAACGTAGTCACATATCCCATCAAGCTGCAAAGGAAGCTGAGATTTACCTTAAATAGCCATTTGCACCCTAACTTTCTACTGTCATAGTCTAGTTATAAAATTCCATGATGCAGGGTGGTTGTGTCAAGCCATGCTCTTGAAGGAGATTGACGGGGGCTGTCAGAGACTGTATTTCTCCAGTACTTAAGAAAAACCTAGTCTCATCTAAGACTGTGAACTCCACTGAACTTCCTGGAATGTTATTTTATTCTGAGTCTTCTGAATATCCTTCTTTGACCCTGTCATAAAGCTCAGGTTGGTGATAAAACATTTCCTGAACAACTTATAAAAGATAAATTGTGGAACTTTGGGGCTGCCTTTGCAGTTATGCATAGCCAGCCTTCTCCCATTTCTGCCTGGTTTACAGATTTCGCTGCTGGCATATTTGATACTCACATGAGCAAAGGCTGTGTGCGTCTTGCTTCCTTCTCCAGGTGCTGTGATAACGTGTAGTAAGAAAAGCTACTGAAGGGAGAAGGGTCACTTTTGGCTCCGAGTTCAAGACTGTAGTCCATCTTAATGGGGACATCAAATCGACAGGAGTTTGGATCAGCTGGTCATATTGCATTTCCATGCAGGAAGCAGAGAGTGATAAGTGATTGTGTTCAGCCCGTTCTTTTCCCATGATAAAGTACCAGGATCCCAGCTCAGGGAATGGTGCCACTCACAGTGGGCAGGACTTCCTGCCTCAATAAACGTAGGCAAGGTAATTCCCTACTGGCACACCTAGAGGCCTCTCCTCGATGACTCTAAATCTCGTCAAGTTGACAATTGAAATGAAGCAACATGGTCTGTAATAACTATGATGGCCGCTATTCTGCTCTAATCATTGCAAAAGCTCAGTTGTTTGTAATCACAGAGATGTTAAAAACATGGGTGGGGCGGATCTCATAATTGATGACACGCTGTTTGGTATCATCTGTGCTCAGAGAGTGTTTGATATTTGCAGCATTCTGCTCCCTTCATTCAAAGAGCCCCTCTCCTGCTTGCCACAGGCGTCATGGGTCTCCTCAAAACCTAGAAAAGTCTCTCTTCATAGCACTTAGGGTGATCTTCAATAGATGAGGCTACGTAAGATTTTGAGTCCCCAGTTAGCAAATCACCAGTAAGGTCTCTGCTCTTTCTAGATTTTACTCTTTTTTAAGGGAGCCTAGATTTGTGACTCACAGGCCTCTGAGACAGTGTTAGGGAACAGAAGTGTATCACAGAAGGCTGGGAAGACAGGGTAGTACAGATGAGCTGCAAATGTGGCCAACTGCCAGGCGTCCTGCTCAGGGGATTCTGCGCTGCAGAAGGATAAGTTGCCCTCGAAGTCACTGAAAGGAAGCTGTGTCCTCCTCAGAGATCACACTATTTTGTCACACTAAGCGGGTCACCAGCAGGTAGACTGGCCTTTTGTGGAGCTTTGGGGGTGGAAAGTGCACCTCAGATAAGGACTAGAAATAGTAGAAACTCTATTAAAGCTACAGTTCCAAGAGAAACGTGAAGTGTCAGAGAGAAACAAAACCAAAAGCCAAAGTATGGACACCTTAGATTTTTGAGCCACATGAACCCAGATGTGAGTCCTGCCTGTTGTTCTTTCTAAATCCAACTGTGGCCAAGGGCATGGGACTTTTGAATGTGGACTGTTTTCTCTAACTATGAGGCGTATCCTGTTTGGGTTTCTGTTTGTGTTCTGTTTTGTCAATGTGTCACAGCTAGACTCTCTGAGAAGGAACTTCAAGCGAGAAAAGACTTCCATCAAATTGCCCTGTAGTTGAACTGTGGGGTGTTTACTTGATTAAGGATCGCTGTGGGAGGAGCCAGCTCACTGGGGGTGGAACTGTTAGGCCTAAATTACTCATCCCCCAAATGAAGTCACAGAGACCGATTTCTGGTACAAATTATAGGAGCATCTTTATTTTATAAACTTGAGTTTGGACCCCCCCCTTTCCAGCAACCCCAGCAGGGTGGGTGTGGAAAGTGTGGCAGTGAGCCCCAGGAAAGAGATAACTTTTAAAGGGGAAACACCATAATCACGGGAGATGGAGTCCTGTGCCTTGGGATTGGGTGAGGAGGGCATAGGGTAAGGTAGTTTCTGAAACCATTGGTCAGTTTTGGGGCACAAAACCCTAACAAAGGACCATTAATAACTGACAAGGTGTCTTCAAGGACAGGATGCCTCTTAGGAACATCTGGGCCTTGTTAAATTGTATGGTCCTGCTCCCCAGCTCCTTAATTGGCTGTTTTCATGGTTTCTGTTCAAATTCCATTATCACAGAACATGTCTGGAGCTGAGATAGGCCCCCTACCCATTAGATGACTTAATGAAGCCCCCATTTTAAAATAGAGTGGGCAGGTGGTCCTGAGTTGTGTAAGGAAAGAGGCTGAATGAGCCATTGGGAACAAGCCAGCAAGCCATGGTTTTCCACGGTAAATGGCCTTCTTTCCTGCCTTTAGGTTCCTGATTTCAGTTCCTGTCCTGAGTTCCTTTCCCAATAGACCAAAAGCTGAGAAATGAAATAAATCCTGACCTCCCCAAGTTGGATTTGCTCAGTGTTTTGTCACAGCCGTAGGATACAAACTAGGAAAAGAAGTGTCACTCGTTTTATTGCCAGGAACTGGGTTTCTGAAGGTGGCGAGACTTGGCAGCGTTGGCCTTTCGGGAAGCAGAGAACACTAATAGGATTCAATGTTGCGCATCTACAGCAGGAAATTCTCAGGGTGTCCAGATGAAGCGGTGAGCCCTTCAGGCTTCACAAAGTCTTCAAATTGACTCTGACCTTCGAAAGTAATGAATTACTGTACATTTTATTTCTGGTTTCCAAAAACCCTATCAGTGGAAAGGCTTCATTAAATAAACATTAATATTCATTCAGGAAACAGTTATTGAATGTTATATGCTAGGTGCTACAGATTAGGTAGACATAAACCACAGCAGAAAGAAATGTGTTTATACTATGAGAAAATCTGTGTTCAAGCCCCAAAGAGGGTAACGTTCTGCCAGCAGGAAAGGTCAGAATAGGTTTGTTGTCGGGAGCAGATTGGCTATTGGAACTGGAAGCATAGAGAATTCTAACCTATGAATGAAGAAAATTCAACGCTTTCCAAGGCATGAAAATGTACTGAACCCATATATGCAATTGTTGGTTGAAGCCTTCCTATTCCGAGAAAACAGAAAAGAAAGGTAGAAATGTGAATTTCCCAGAAAGTGGTGAACCTCTAATTTTAAGCCTAGCTGTCTCTGAAGATAAAGCTGGAATGGGTTTAGGGGCAGGGAATGTCAGGATCAGGCAGTATTGGGGACGAATTAGTCTGGCAGCAGTCAGTAAGAACTGTGGTCGTTCATGTGTGCAAATGCCACATTAGACAAAATCAATATGCAGAGTGGATTTTTTTTCTTCCGTTTGCTTGTTTTTCCCTGTTGCCCAGTTCTCTGAATTACACTTGATGGCGGGCTGCATTGCCTGGATGCTGCAGACAGAGCAAGCTCGCGCCTAGGGCCTTCTGGGGGAAGAGGTGCACTTCACCGAGGGGTTTGGGCTTTGCCTGTTAGGAAAGGAACTGTCTGCCTGGGTTGCTAATCCCCCCCAAGGGAGAAGATGAATAACAAGACAGGAGAGCTCCGGGTGTGTTCTGGCCAAAGGCAGAAATTCTGCCTCATTACCACTTCAATGGGCCAGTCAACAAAAATTAGCAGGGCTTTGCCCTCCCGTGGATGTTATCTGTTCCATTTTGTATTAGAGCTTTCTTCTCACAGCTAAAGAATTCAAAGGTGAGTAGGTGGAGTAAAAAATCAACTAAGCAGGTCAAACTGAGGGGGTTTTCCCAGGCTAAAATAAGTACTAACCTTCCCTTTCAGGGCATCTAGATTCACCAGGGGCCTTGTTTCAGTCAAATGTTTCTGGGTACTCACTGAGTGTAAAGAATCTGTAAAGTCAGAAGGAATCTAAAAATGACCCATCCTCAGGAAGATTTAGGACTAAGTAGGAAACGGGGTAGGTATCCAAATAATGCCAACAGTGGCAGAAGTCGGTGCCACCCGGTCCTGTAGGTGTACCCCGTGGCCCTTTAGGAGCTCGGGGAACAAGACTTCACTTCCCGATGATGCTCAGGAAGGGAGGAGACATAGCATCTTAAACTGATTGTTCATAGGAAGCAATATAGACTCTATGTTCATCTGAGATTAGGTGAGCCGGGGCAATGTGGCTGTAGACATAGACTTTTGATTCAGAATGGCCGGGACATAACTTTGTTGCTCACACTCCTCCTAGAGATGTGGACCCTGAAAGGTTCTTTCTCTGGCCTTAATCTCAAAAATTATAAAATAAGGTTAAAATACTTCCCTGAGATTCACATGAGCTAGTATTATATCTAGCTGGAAGGACCTTCTATCAATCTCAGCTTTTTAATCCTCTTTCACTTTTCCATGGCTAATTACTGCAGGGGCCAGAACTCAGGGACTAGACTTGGTCTGGCCAAAGGTGGTAGCAAGTCCAAAACTAAAGATAATGTTCAGGAGACACCCCTCAGTTCTCGTCGGGCCCTGGAGCTATACACTGGGTGGGATCAAATAGCCTTCGAGGCGAAGATGACAGAAATCTATCTGGGAAGGTGTGTTTGTGGCTCCCTCCAGTGTTACTTTATGGGTGAGGAATCTTACAAAATGTGTAGAGGTATGGTAGCTTCTCTAGACCATGTACAGCCTTACAAACCCATATATATATGAACCTACTTTTCTACCTCCTGCAAGATGTCACTAAACGTCCTAGAAGAGCTTCCAAAATCAGGAACAAAATGATAGCTGCAGGAGACATCTGTGATGCTCTGTGCCTTGGTACAGCCCATTGAACCACTTGGAAGAGCACCTTACAGCGTCTTGAGTTCAGTTTTTAGGGAGAGCATTGTTAAAGACAGACCCACAGCTCCTCATGAAGCATGTAAGAGACCCCAGAAAATATGCAGAATGATACCCTGTTGCTGGTACACTGATTTGGGGTCTCCAAGTGACGCTATGGTGCATGAATCATGTTCCATCCAGCATAAAACAGAGAACTTGATCTATAAGAAGGAAGTATGTCTTTAAAATGGACACTGGATTTCGCTCCCCTAAAAACCACTCTTGGTTTTTGCCATGGAGACCTATTGATTTATGTCATCTCTTGTTTCAGTTGGAGCCTGAACTTGTCATACATAGAAAAATAGGTTTCATTTTGTTTTGTACAGGCAAGAGAACTGTTTTGTGTTGGTAGCATGAATACATACTTACAGAGTTTTCACCTACACATTCAAAAGGATACAGATTTATTTTTAGCTATATGCCCCTGCCCAAAAGCTTTATGCTATTAAACATTGATATTACTTGAAAAGTTATGCCTAAGGCATACCGCTTCTTTCCCAGCGAGGAATTGAAATCTTTATGAAGCTTGCTGAAGATTTTACCAGGTCACTAGAATCAGGGTTTCTACTTGTATGCAGTGACTAAGAGAAATAGATTCCTGTATTCATCCAACCTTTCAATATTTATTGAACTACTGACATGTTCCTTGCCTCATTCTAGATACTATGGTGTACTGGAGCATTGAAGACACACTTGTAGTATGTTGGCTCCATCTTAACTTATTTTTACTGAGCATGTAAGAACGGCAGGATCACAAAACTCAGAGTTGGATCTTGTCTTTAGGTTGTAAAGAATCTAGCTACAAAAAACACACCCATGAAACAAACTCTCAGACACTTTAATACAATACAATAACTTCTGGGGGTGGGGAGGCAAATATGAGGTGCATTCTGAAACAAGGGCTTAGCAGTGGATCTGAGGGTATCTGGCAAGGCCTCCTGGGGGCGGGGGTGACCGCAGAGCCACATTAGAGAGAAGCAACCTCACTGAATATGGAGAAGTGGGAGACAGCTGCTCCAGAAAAGGCAGAGAGTCAAGATAAGGTAACCTCCTCCAGGAAGGATGGCTTGGTTGGGGACGTGAACGGAAAGCCTGTGGGTCCTGGTCCTTCTTGTTGCTGAGGAGCTCATCCTACTCTCCCAGGTTCTCTGTCAACCTAATTGTTACTAGATTAAACAGGCTGGGAGGAACCTCACCTCTATATACCCCATGTTTATGTTATCATTAGTGATTACATCAGAAGCCTGGAGGAACGTCACCTCTACACATACTTGTAGGATTCCTCCACCTTGATCAGACTGACCAGCAGATTGTCCTTTGCTAAAAGAGTGTGATGGAAGTTTCAGTTCTGGAGCTAAATCCCTGGGACTTCTGAGATCCTTGAAGGACCATGTGAAGGGAAGCCCCTCAGCAAGAGCACAGGGGAGAGAGGAAGAGAGGGAGAAAGGGAGAGAGAGAGAGAGAGAGAGAGAGAGAGAGAGAG
>JABTXL010005037.1:5482312-5527147 GCA_025134845.1 Neodon shergylaensis
GAGAGAGAGAGAGAGAGAGAGAGAGAGAGAGAGAGCGCCTACAGGAAGAAGGAGAAGGACAGCTGCCTCTGTGTCCTCTAGAGTTACCACCAGCTAAAATACGACCACACCAGGGACCCCAGCCAGCGTATTGCCCATTTTGCAATACTAATACCAAGAGGAACAAAAATGATCCTTGTTTTAAACCTAAATTTTGGAGGTGCTTAACAAAAACAACAAAAGGTAACTGATGACAAAATGCATGAACAAATTCGATCAATGAAGTAGACATTTTATAGTTTGAAAACTGTCTGGGGATGGAGAGATAGCCAATTTTCCATTGTCTACTTGATATAACAAAGTGTGTTAGTAGGATGAGATGTTTGTCCAAATTTGGCTTCTGTGCAGAAAGGATGCTTCCAAACGGTAGATGCAAGATTGGACTAACTTCCCAGTATCCAAAAACGCAAGATTGGACTAACTTCCCAGTATCCAAATACTGAAGTGAGAATGACAGGGCTCAGAGGATGATACCCAAGCCCCAGCCTAGACATGAAGTCTCCTGTCTCTCACCCCTTAAGCTCTCTCCTGCGGCAAGCCAGAGACTAGAATTTTTCTTCAAAGTGAAACATAGAACCCAGCTGCTTTCTTCCCCAAAGTCATATATAAAATCTAAAACTATTGCATTCTTCCTCTGTCCCTCTGTGTAAGAGCTGGCCATAAAGACCATCCTTGACCAACAGTGGTTCATAAGACCTCCATTCTAGAAAAATTACACAGGAAGAAACGCTGTGTTGAAAGACAAGAAAGACTAAATAGATAGGCTGCTCTGGGTTTCTTCTCGGTGGTTTCCAATCACTTAGACTCTTTGTCCCATCTCTGCATGGCTACTCACTCTTTGTCTTTGGGTTTTCAGGCTGAAGGCTCCTGTATTATGTTAAGACTATCATTAAATAAATTGGTCATAGCTTTTCCCCTTCTGATCTATTGCCAGTTTATTTCAGAAGACAGAAATGTCGACTCTTCAGAGAGAAAGTTGACCTTCCATGTAAGAACGAATGGTTGCTTCTATCACACGTACACTTTCTCTCTTAACAGAGGCTAGGGATTTTCATGAAATAGCCAGCCCACGTGCACATCCAAAGAGCCCCAGAGGTTACGGGCAGTAGACCACGGGAGTGAGCTCCACAGTACTTCCCAAGGAAGCGCCAAAGACAGTCGCCTGAAGTAACTTTGAAAATTATACATCTGTCCATTTAGTTCTTAACCAATACATCCGTCTATTCCAGCAGTCTTACTGACTATGAGCAAAGCCAAGGCAGTAGACAAGAGTAAATCCCAACCTAGGTTAGAGATTAAAAGTTGACAGACTGTTCCCATGTGAGGAAACATGCAGGAGGCCCTGGGTTCAGTCCCAGCACCACACAAAACTGGGCGTGGTAGTGCTTGTCTGTAGTCCCAGCATTCCGAGGGTAGAGACTTGTCAATCAGGAGTTCAAGGTCACCCTGAGCTACAAAGCAACTTTGAAACCAGCCTAGGAGACCTGAGACCCTGTCTTTCAAGAAAAAGAAAACCTGAAATAGTCTCATCTTTTTATTTAGAATTAGAAAAATCTGCTATTACTCAATTTAATTCTCATTAGACTATAAATTACTTGTAGCTGAAGTTAAACTTTTTTCTTCTCTTTTTTTTGTCTCATACGTGATGTGTGTTTGATGGATGAAATTAAAATTAATGAATAAAAAAAATGAAGCCCAAATCTATAGCCTTCCTATACCTCTTGGAAATATGTATCGCATATAATAACGCTTAATAAGTACCTTCTTATTAAATAATTTAAAAATTAAACCACCTTATTTCCTTCAGACAAAAGAATAATAATAACTTGAGCATAGGGCTGGGGGCATAGCACAATAGTGGAGATTTCCTAGTATATGTGAGGCCTTAGGTTCAAGTTCTCTGAAAGACTCAAACACACATACACACCACACAAATAGCATGAGCTAAAAGCTGAACTTTCCCACCATTCTCTCTTTATCAAAGATCTTGTGTAATTTGATTTTTGGTTTCTTGTATTTTGTTGTTGTGAATACTACCAAGTTTATTGAAGTTTATTGCTTAACTTCTTTTGCAGTAACAAAGAAAAGGGTGTGTGTTTGTGTGTGTGTGTGCACATGCACACACACAAAGAGAGAGAGAAAGAGAGAGAGAGAAACTTAGCATGCATACCCCTGCGTACCTCAAAGGTCAGCTTAGAGAAGACGGGAGTATATTGGCATTGTGCTAAAATAACTCCCTAAGGGCTTCGCCTCTGAAAAGTATAATAAATTTATTCAAACTTCTCCAGAAAGAACTAAATCAATATCCCTCGTGATAGCTTGAATAATCACAGTACATTCCTTACTAATCATTTTCAGATACATCTACTGACTGGTAAGCTAAGAGTATTTATTCACCGTTCATGGACTATGTAGCTGCATCTTGAGTTTCTAGGGCTTTCTTTCTCTGTTGGAAAATAGCATTTGTCAGAGACAGCCTGTCATCCTCGTGGGCTTTGAATGCTTACACTGGCACCCAACCATCTTGTTTCGTCAAGAACGTGTTCCTGTCGTCATCAGAATAAAACTCAAAGTTATTAGAGGGACAGACAGAACTCCATTTGCTCTCCTTCCTTGCTACCTCCCCTACTCATTTCCTGTTACTCTTACTTCTCTGCTACATGACAAAAGCCTCCATATTGCTTTTACAAGAGGCCAAACTAACGACAGGCAGCATTAATGGTATCTTCTCACTGCTTCTGGCAGCTTCCCTCCAGGTAGCACCGTGGCTCAACTTCCCATTAGGTATCACCCCAAATGTCAATCCATGCAGAATCTGTCAACCTTGACATTTCCCATTGACTGACACTTAATGTTCAATAAGTCACATTTTCTTCTGAGACTCGGGTGGAAACTCAGAAACCTCACAAAGACACAAGATTATTGTCTTAGCTTCTTTTCTCATTGCCACGAAAACAAGGCAAGAGTGGGTAGTTACAAAGAGAAGAAGCGTTTGTTTTGGCTTCCCAGTAGAGGGATGGAGTCTGTCATGACAGGGAAGAAAGGAACATAAAGTGGCTGTCACGCTGCATCTGCAGGAAACAGAGTGGGATAATTGCTGAGTCCCTGTTTACTTTTTCCCTTTTGTGCCATCTGGGACCCCAACCCATAGAATGGGGCTGCCCTTATTCGGGGAGGGTCTTCCCTTTTCTGTGAAATCTTCTGGAAACATTACCACAGACACACCCACAGGTGGGTTTCCATGGTGATTGTAAATCCAGTCAAGTTGCCAGTTAAGATTAACCATGGCAATGGTGATGATTACATCCCAAATGTTGCATATTGATTTGAAGCCTCCACTGACGGACTGAAGGTCATGGGAGTTCTTATACCCTTCTGTTAGCTTGATTTTTGATAATGGATCTTTCTATACAGCTCAGGTTGACCTCAAATTTAGGATTCTGTCTCCTCAGCCTCCTGAATACAGATAGTTGTTCTCTTGTGATGAAGTTCTGAACCTAGTGCAGATCAGGAGCCAAAGACTGCTTCCTGCACCATTAAAACTCTGACCTCTTAGGTACCACTGCTCCGGGAGACTTCAGTGTCTTCTCACATGCATCTCTTCAGATGGGCAACAAATCCTTATGAATACACGGATGCCTAGAGATGACCAAGAAAGGAAAGATGTCTGTGTTTGTGGACTCTCCGGGTTGAGATTGTGCCCTCTGTTTTCAGCCACTTCCCTGAACTTAGACTCGTGGAGGAGGTGACACTAGCTCTAACCCACAGCTTCTAAACTTTGCTTCGCTCAGGATCCCTTTTGTTTGAGACATGTTCATGTGACTTCAAGTACACAGGTATATAAAATAGGTATACAAATAAAGCATTTACTAGTAAAGTATAAAGAAATATCCCTTAAAGGAAGTCTTGGTGTAATCTTACCATTTACTAATGATAAAAGCAAATTTAATAAATTAAGAGTAAATTAAACTAAAAGTACACACTAATGAGATGGATATACTTGTTTATTTTCCACAGGGCATTAAGCCTCGACTGAATATTTGATACTGCAGGACATAGAGCATCTTCAGTATTTTTTAGAATTGATCAGTGTTTTGATTTTATAATCATGAGTGCTGAGAACTCTGCTTTGCATAAGTACATAGTATAAAATGGCAGAAGTATATTTAGAACCTTGTCAGAAATTTTTGGAAATTCTGCATTAATCTCAAGCCAAAATTCATTTAAGGAGTTTTTATGAAACTACTGTCGGTAACTAAAACAGCGATTTTGACGATTTTGAACAACCAAACATTCTTACAAATACATATGAAACATATTTTCCTTGATGCTTGCATGCTGAGGAATAATAATAGTAGAAGAGCATTAAAAGCATTTGCTTTCTCTAATTAAACCATATTGTTTCTTTAAGAGCCAGAAAGCTACCTGTGTGCAGTAAGAGCGCTACAGCTCATAAGTCACAAAAGTGTTTGAGGCAGTGTTCGTTGGTGTTGCATGATGTAGGCCATATGTGATGCAAAGCATGCAGACTGTGCGCTAAAAACCAAAGCTGCAGTGAGTGCATACGGTCCAGCATGGGAGAGCACTGCCAGAGACATGTTGACTGTTGTCGACTCTCAATTCATTTAATCACTGTACCTTCAGATACTATTGCCAGAATCTTTGTGACCCTAGAAGCTGGGGTCTATATTATATCCCAGTGATTCTTACTACAGCTAACTGCAAGGAGCACTAACTCCCCCACTTAGTCATAGGGCATACACACACACTCACACATAGACACACACCTGAAATTCTCCCTGGCCTTCACACACACACGCACACATATACAGACATATACACATACAACACAAATACACACACTAACATATACACACATACACACACTCACACAGATGCACACACATATACACATACACACACAAACACACACACATATGCACACACTCACATGCACATACACAACAACAACGTTTCTGCAACCTCACAAATATTTATAAAATTTAATAGGGCTAACATCCTCCTGATAGTTACAGGAAACAAAGACCAATAGTAGCATGAACAAGCCTGCCATCCTTTCTTAGAAACACTGAACTCTGCTGTATGGCTCTACCATTAAATCCCAGGGTTCTAACAACAACTAAGTAGCCATTCCATCTCCATAGACACAGATCACAGGCAACAAAAATATAGACAAACCTACCAATGAGATTACACTAAACTTAAAAGCTTCTACCTAGCAAAGAACAAGATGGATGGAGGCACTGGCAGAATGGGGAGAGCAGTTGCAAAGGCTTGGCGGGTTGCTTCAGGCTTGTAACCTCATATCTGAGAGATAGGAGAAAAGTGATCTCCCAGGAGGTCACCCCGGAGGCCACCAGAACTCCTCAAACCTCTCCCAAATAAAAAAATCACAAATCATAAATCTGATAATCTGTTAATATAGAAAATATTAAAAAATGACATATTTCTCCCTTGGGGGGGGATTATAGGGCTGTACAACCATTCCCCATTTATGTGGTCCTGGGGATTAAACCCAGGGACTCATGCACAAGCTGAGCTCACTCGAACAGTGCAGCTTGGTCCTCTCTATTGCTGGAAAGTTCTTCAGTGAGCTCCTCCCCGGGCTTCTTTGAGCATCGTCACAGTAAATCTGCTGTCTTACTCCAGTCCAAGCAGTTCAAAGGATCGGGGGGGGGGCGGGGGGGTTGGCAGTGGCATTCATGGGCCTAATCTGAGAAATCAGATACTGCTGCTTTTTTCACAAAGCCCCATTGGTCACATCTCCCTATTGAGTGTGGGAGGGGGTGATACAGAGAATCCATTCAGAAGCTGCTGTGCAGTGCAGTTCTTCACAAATGTAAATGCTGCGTCCGGCAGTGCTGTTAGAAATCATTAATTAACAATTAATACCATTGTAGCAAAGACCACGTTTTCCGAGCTCATGTGTGAATAGGATTCAGTGCCAAGCTTTGCCATATCAAGGAAGCTGAGTTACAATGAATTTCATGCTTGTAAATTTACTGTTTTCGTCACTGACATAGGAGCGTATTCAGAAATCTCAATAAGATTTACACTCTGTGAAACGGGCCTAGGTCTTCAAGGTATTTGAAAACTGACCTAATAATCATTGACTTTCATTCTTACAATGATACAAGCGTCTCTTCTTTTCTGTTGGTTTTATCATTTAACATTTTCCAGCTTCAGACAGTGAAGAGGTTAAAACTTCCTCTCTGAAGATTTGGTCATCGAGTCTACTAAAACATACAACAGGCAGATCAACAGAGCAAAGAGGCCCACGTTTGTCACTGTGCGCATTTGCGTGGGACCAGCCATACAAATTATGAAATTCAAGGCCCAGATAATTGAAGCATAATACTCCCTTCCCAAGGAAGAGGGAAATGAGGAAGAGGACCTTGGGCTGTCTTAGGTGGGTGGGAAATCATTCTTATAAAGGAGGAATGAACAAGCCCAGAGAACAGAGGATGGTCTGGGACAAAGGTCCTCCGACTCTGGGAAGGGTTGATTTCCCAGTTCCATCATCCTCTGTGTTTTGAGTTTAATCTCCCTTGGTTAATGGAATTCAGTAAGAAGATTTGAAGCTATTGTACTCCTCTGACAGATTCGGTTCTTAGGTAGATAGAGGAACTTCACCTGTTTGCTCTCCCCAGGTGTTCTCAGTGTGGAAGCAATAGGGCTTATGTAGAGACCGGGTTTTCTGAGTCCCAACACAACCCTGCCCTGCTCCTCAGTTCCAGAGTGAGTAACCAATGCACTGAGTTCCCATGCAGTCACAAGCAGTTATTAAAACTGGGAAATGTGACCAGTGTCACTTTGCCTGTGGATATAATCCCTGTCTGTCATTATATGAATTTAAAGTTCCATGGGGGTGGAGGGAAGCTATCTATTCTGAGTTAAGTCATATAGTATCTTAAGTATGATATAGGGAAATGGCTTCAGTCCTGGGGAACTATGGGGATAAAGGTACTCCAGACAGGGGCAGACATTTGGTTTTGAGTTGTATTTTGAGCAGTGGTCATGAGTTCATCACCTAGACTGGGATCATGCGGGATAGGTCAATAAGGAAGAGTTTTGCAGGAAACAGCTAGAGTGGAAGAGGCAAGAAAGCCTACCAGAGCGTGGCATGTGTTCGTTGCTGTCTTAATCATTGTTGTAACTGTTTGCCATTGACCTGGAGAGTCAAACCATATGTATTTATCATCTTCCGGTTCTGTAACTGGTCCAAAGACCCACGGAGGTAAAACCCAAATGTCTGTCAAATTGCATCACTTTGGGTAGATTAGGGAAAATCCATTCCCTTGGATTTTCCAGTTTCTAACCCTCTTTCATGTTCTTTGATATATGACTTCCACTGCCCATCTTCAAAGCCAGCAGTTGTGGGAGGAGGCCTTCTCGGCTGCTGTCTCCCCATTTCAAAAAATCTGAGAAAGGGACTTTGCTCTTCAAAATTCACATGGTTAGAGTGACCCCTCCAAATGATCCAAGATAATCTCCCCACCTCAGAGGCCTCATCTATTTTAATTAATTATTTAGTTATTTATTTATTCATTCATTCATTTTATATGCATTGGTGTTTTGCCTGCATGTATATTTGTGAGAGGGTGTCTAATCTTGGCATTACAGACAGTTGTAAGGTGCCATGTAGGTGCTGGGGATTGAACCCGGGTCCTCTAGAAAAACAGCATATGCTCCTACCACTGAGCTATCTCTCCAGCCCCCAGAGGCCTCATCCTTAACCACATCTGCAATGGACTATTTGTCTTACAAAGCAGAATCGTCCTGTTCCCTGTAATAGGGTGTCGATATCGCTGGAGACCACTATTGCGCCTATCACCGCTTACTGAAAAAAGATAAAACAGTACAACTTGGAGTTCTTGGGAGTGAACAACCCAGAGAAGAACTAGAAAAGACCAGCCCTAGAAAGTAAGCCCCTGAAGAGCACCCCTTGCTTTTTAGGGGTTCACTTATACCTTGGCAGCAGTCCACAGAATGCCTAATGGTGAAGTTCCTCCATTGTCCTTGCCATTGCCAAGGCTATGGTCATCACCTGTTGTCACACCAGTTACTTTCCCTCTTGCTATCCATGAATGGCTGACAAGAGGCAATTTCATGGAAAAAAGAGGATCGATCGTTCATCACAGTAGAGTAGATGTGGCTGTAGGAAAGCCTCGCAGTTTTGGTGGTTGGGACTTAAGGGCTTGGCTTGTTCACATCTAGGTCTGCCCGTTAAGAAGCAGAGGGAGGCATGGGTCAGTGGGCCCTGAAAGCCCACTACTCAGCAACCTACTTCCTCCAGAAGAGAGTGAGGTTCTTACAAGCATTGGGGGCTTTCTAGCCCCAGGTGGACTTAGCCTAGGCATCACGGTGCCAGCAGCCGATGGCCATATAAGGTACTGGCTCCAGGTTCTTGTCTGGTAGATTGGAAAAATGATTTTCACGGATCGCTGGGAGAGTGATGTTTTAGAAAGAAGTTTCTTGTCGGTTCACACGTGAAAGCTACACGAGCAGAAAGACAGCGGGCAGAGCTTCTGAGCGGCAAGAACAGGTCCAAAGAAATGGGTCACCACCGCGTTGCCAATCTGGACCTTTTCACAGGATGTTCCAGTTAATTTTAACTGTCAGCTCAAGACAGCGTGAAATCACCCGAGAAGGGGGTCTCAGATGAGGGATTCCCCAGATCAGACTGGTCTGTAGATGTGCCTGTGTGGGTGTGGGGAGTTGTCTTGATTGCTAATTGGTGTAGGAGGGCTCAGCCCACTACAGGCAGGGCCACTGTCTGAGCAGGTGTTCTGGGCTGTATAAAACTCTAGCTAAACATGAGCCTGCCTTGGAGCCAGCAGGAAGCATTTCCCTATGGTCCCTACTTTAAACTTTTTCTTGAGTTTCTGCCCCAACTTCCTTCCATGATGGACTATAAACTGAAATAAACCTCTTTTCTCCCCCAAATTTGCTTTGGTTGCAGTGCTTGTCACAGCAGTGGAGAATGAACTTGGGACTCGTGGCAGAAACAGGGATGAGGTATGGGGGCTGAGTGGTCAATCGGTATAGCTCTTCTACCCGTGAGGTATTCAGGTCTCTTTCCATCCTGGTGGCAGGACTAGGGTTCCAGCACATTCCAGAGCCTCTGGCTGGAACACATCTGGCATGTCTGGCTTCAGCTGAAACCAGGACATGAACCGATGTCTGTGATGGGAACATTTGCACCTTCCTGGCCAGATACACTCCTTTCTGGAGATCCTTCTCCTACCTATATGACAGGTTCCTGTCTCCTGTTCTTCCTGAATACACAGATGAAGAAGATGAAAGTCTCCACTGATGCAACGTGGCTTATTCATTCCAGACAAAAATATGATTCTGCATTGCTTTATGCCACATTATTCACAATGTCCCCTTGTCATTTAAAACTCTGAAAAACATTGTTTTGTTGGCTTCATAATATTCTATCGTGTGTGGATGCTGGGTTTGTCAGATAGCTTTGCATATGAATCTCAAGACCAAAACAGTACATGATGATACATGAACTATTCATTTTCTTTTGGTGCCCCTTTTTCCCCCTACTTCGCAATCAAAGTTATAGTGAGTGATTCCACTTCTATGTCATCTTTATTTCGATGACTTTCTGAAATGACCAAATGCGCAATCATTTTTACTCTCAGGAGCCCTCAGCTTTTGCTCTCCCCCTGCTGAAGGAGCAATGTGTGTCATTTAGCTCCCTTTTATTCCTGAAATAGTAAAAGAATTCTTTTTCTCCTGTTTCTCAGATGTGGCGTCCTGTTTCCTGCTGACCCAGCCCCTCCCAGCCTTTGCTGTTCCTCTGTGATCTCCTTAGGAATCTGCCCCACATTCCACACTCAGTGGCGTTTTCTTTCTGTGTTTCATCTCCCTGTGAAGTTCTTTCTTAAGTAACTTCTTAAGTTGCCAATCTTCTCTCCGGCAAATATAGCAGATTGTGCTACCACTGTTGCACTCGGGGAAGTGTTTCTGTTTGATCCAGTCAGAAAACAACATCTCTGACCAAATGAGCATTTGACTCTATCACATTCAGTTTTTACAAGGCCATGTTCAAAACCACTGCGAAGGTAGATTTAGAAACCTGTCTTTTTGTTATTATAGCCCTGTAAGCTTGTCCAACCAGATACTATAGTAGGGAAAATGCAGTCATGAAGTAAGTAAAATACAGAGTTCTTGGCAAGCAACAGATTATGATTCTACCTCTAAGATACTGACTTAGCCAGCATGATATCACGGCTGGGTATGAAAACATTCAAGGAACAGACTATTAGAGTGCTTTGTGCTGTGTCATCTTCCCTTGGAAGGTCACTTCATTGCAATAAACTGCGTTCAGTGTCCCCCTTTCATTTTACCCACATGCTAAAAAAAACCTTTTTATATTCAAAGTTTAAAATATGACAAAAGAAGAGAGGGCAGTGTATATACACACTCAGCCCCCAAAGCATCAAGTGTAGCCAGTATGGTTTTGTTTTATACCAATCATTCCTCCCCTGTGTGTACTGGGATTACTGCTGTGAAAATAAAATAAGATAAAAAAAAATTTTAAGATATGACATGTCATCTGCTAACATCTTTTTTAAAATCTAAAAGATAAAAATCCTATTAGAAAATAAAATAATCATGTCATATGAGATACCTGATACTTACCTGTTGCCATTGCCTCAACATTTTCAACTTTGTGTTTGAGACAAAATGCTAATAATACCCATACAAAATGTTTGGAAGTTTCTTTGGACTTTTAGTCTATAGACTCACATTCTGTTTTGTTTTACCCCTTGTAAGCATCCTTTTATGAGTTTAGTAGTCTGAAAAAAGTATCATTTATCAAATATGAAGTTCTGTTTTAAAGTCAAATCCATGTTTTGGAAAGACACCATTAAAGTAACTATGTGAAGGAAAGGGTGGGGTCTGCCTTCACTCTGAGGTAGGAACATCTAGCATGGCCCTTCAAGTCATCAGGAGGTGGTCCATATGCATTAGAATACCATCCACTCCATTACTGAAAGATCTGTTGAAGAATTTCACGTTTTGTGTGTTAGGCGAACACATGCATTTATATTTTGGTGCAATACCAACCCCCAATTCAAATGTAGCTCAGTTTTCAAATGTGCATAGATATTCCCATGAATAGATGTGTTCTGTTTGGACACATGTTTTTAAAAAATGACTCCATCACACTTACAACCTTAAAAAATGGAAAATCCATCTTACATGAGTTACCCGGAGAGTTGGTGGCTGCATAGGGGAAATAGGAAGACAATTGGAAGAGTAATTCATTCATCTATCATGTATTAGCATTCTAGGAGAGAGAAGGTGACATTCTTCATCGCCTGTTGTAGGGTTCAAGGCTGATAGTACTCCAACAAACGAGATTAACCAGGAAAAATCACGACATATGCATTTAACAAGAGTTTTATGTGACAGAAAAGCTTTCAGATAGGGACCTAAAGACCTAGGGAAATGTATCCGTTTTTCATGCCTAGTATTATCAAGCTGTCTCTCTCTCTCTCCCCCTAGAAGTATGATTGCACAGCAAAGGGAATGTGAGCCAGTGTGGTAACTAGAAGTACCTCAGGCAGGCTCTTTGCTCAGAGCTTCTTGTTTTTGGTTTAGAGGTTAGGACCGTTCTGGAGGGAGGTCCTTGTGACCTGCTTTCACGCATGGTACATGGAGAACCTCCGAGGCTAAGGAAGTTAGGACAATAGTTTGTTCTGGTGAGTTTTCTCAGTTGCTGAGGTATCATATGTTGAAGTATCGTGCTCTGGAGCTGTCATTCCATATAGCTGTTAATGTAAGAAATAAGGATAGTGAGGCTACCTATAATTTATTCCAGGGATAAAGTAAGCAGTGAAGATCAAAGGGAAATTGAAATCTGGAGAACTAGGAAATAGTGGGATTTGATGACAGATTATCCAAGAGGTAAAAGAAGAACGATTAAAAAGGTTAAATCAAGGATTCCTACTTTGCAGTAATGTGAGAATAGAGTGGCATATGGAACTTTTATATGAAATATCATATAAAACTTTTTAAAGTACTGCACTTAAATAATATATATATATATATTATGCTAAATACTAAAGACAAGCAAAACTTTTGAATCATTTGGGCACTAGAACTATTAGAACAATTTGGTAATTTTTTCATTAGAGTAGCTATAATATGTAGCCAAAGAATTAAAAAGGATGCAATGTTATATTATTCGCAGATGGTTTCTGTTACACTTTTGTTTCATCAAAAGGTGTTTCAATACATTTTCCAATTATTTAAAATGTGGTATTAAGAGCGCTCCTTTCACGAATGCCTTGTTGAGTGGTTATCCTTTGTGACTGGAAGAGAGCCCATTTCTATCTGCAAATGCTAAAAAAAAAACTAATTATGCACATGGCTATGGTTTTAACACAGATAATACAACTTTAATGTGAGATTGAAGGGCCAGCAAGTGAACGGAGGTGCCTACTGCCAAGGCTGGCAAACTTAGTTCAATCCCAGGACCTTATAGTGGAAAGAGAGAGCCAAATTATGCATGACCTCTGAGCTCTCCCTGTATGCACACATGCACACACAGTCCTCCTATATGCTCTCGAAAGTCAAGTGACTAAGACACCATTTAAAATGCTTTATTGTGTACTGAATATTTGCATGTGCTGACTAGTCCTGAGCGCACCTTCTAGATAGTGCAGGTGGGTTCATCAGCACATTTCCTAAGTACCTGATTTCCTGCCAGCAGCTTCATGGCCTGAAAAAGCAAACAGATTTTCACTATGTAGTCTGTATATCTTATTGATTTACTGAACCTTCCCTCCCCCAAATAAGAATGCTTCAAAGAGAACAGAGAAGCTCAACAAAGACACTTGAATTATGTTATCTCTTATTTATTTATGTACTTATTTGTTTTTTTTTTCATTGTGGTACTGGAGATTAAGCAGATATTTTAACTTTTTTTTTTTTGAGACAGGGTTTCTCTATAGCTTTGCAGCCTGCTGGAACTAGCTCTGTAGACCAGGCTGGTCTCGAACTCACAGAGATCCGCCTGCCTCTGCCTCCCGAATGCATTTTTAACTTACTATTCATATCAAAGTGAGTGGGTATGTGTCGGAATCCACCTGCTACCTCAGGCATCTCCATGTTTTACAGCCTCACGCTGTGTGGCCTTTTCCACTGACTCTGAACAGAACATGACACCACCTACAGATATATAAATGATACCATGAGTTGAACGTGTGTCTGATGTTTGTGTTCAGAAACTTGCGTCATCATTACAGGAAAACGCATGTGTTCTAGGACATCTGTATAAAGCATGAATTCCCCCTTTCCCACTCTTGTGTGTATTCTCATGTTTTCTCACATGTTATGATGGGCCAAAGACCCTTGCCAGGTGTGGTTGGTTCCATCACCCCAGAGTCCTCAGCCTCCAGAACCATTAAACAAATGAATCTCTGCTGCTTGTAAGTTACTCGAGTGACACCGTTTTGTTCTAGCTGTAGGCAATGGACTAAGGCAGTATTATCATAACTCCTTCAGGTTACTGCTAAGCTGTACCCACTAGAGGAAGAAAACATCCAGTTTCCCAATCATTATATTCAGTTCTTTGAGGCTCAACAAACACTGGAGAGACTGCTTTGGGTGACGTTTGAGCCAAACTTTTCTTACTTATGTTTTTAATGGTATACTAATCTTAGGTCCTTATGAATAATCAGTGAGGGACTTGTTTCTCTCTAGCTTCATACTCCTATGCCGTTGTTGAAGCAAAAGTACCAGGTTGCAACTACACATTGAATGCCACTTCTTCTGTCCTGGTGGTGGTTCTTTAGTAACACAGTTGCTGTGTTTTATGTCCACGGAGCACACTCTCCAATAGTGTAACTGATAAAATATCTGTGTAATGAAAAGTACGCGCTGAGCCTGGGGCAAACTGCATTACGGAAATTGTTTCCATTTAACCACGAGTTATGTAAGGTTTTGAGACATAAGGATATTTTTTAACTCTTTCTTTAGAGGTAAAAGCCTAGGTGACAAATGGCTAGGTGATTCTAACATCACAAAGCTCGGTAGTGACAGATGAGGTTCGGGTCTCTCTACCTTCATTCACTTTTTCACATCTTGCTTCCTCTGTGGCTGGGTCACGACTGCAGACTGCACTTCCCTCTGCCCAGCATTCTTGTTGCCCCGCCTCTACTTCCTGTCTGGTCACCCCATCTACACTTCTGCCTGGCTACTGGCCAATCAGCATTTTATTGAAAATAATACATGTGACAGAATAAAAGACCATTATTTCACAGCATCCTTGGGCATTATTTGCCACGGTATTCAGATGAGAAAGCTGAAGCTTTAGGAGACAGAGAAGTGACTTTCTGAACAGGGAGTTGGAATTCAGCTTCTACCCACACACTTAGGAAACCTTGCTGCTGTGAACTTGGTGCCCTGAGCCTCTTTTTGTTTGTCTATTTATTTGTTTAATTTCAGACATATTTTGTGAGCTTAAATAGAGCTAAACTGAGCCTAGTTTCAGTCCTCTAGGTCCAGTTCACATCTCCCATCCTTCATAAAATTCTTTTCTCTCTCTCATATTAATCTTCCAATACTTTAAGCTTTCATGACTGAATAATTTATTAATATATGTTATTGTTATGCCTTTAACTATTTTTCCAGTGAATATACTTTTACAGTTCCATGAAATTACAACCCAATGAGAAGCTGTATTGCCATCTTAAAGGCTTTTGTTATCTTGATATTGGGCATAATGCTTTCTCATAAAAAGCTTAAAACTGAGTATTTGTGTTAATGAATGATCAGATTGAAACAACATATTAGCATCTGATAATCTAGGATCAACCCTGTTCTTTAGAAAACGTTCATTTGGTGGTAAGTCCTTTCCATCTCAAGCTTGTGCGTTCTAGGTTTATAAGCAACTTGTTGATTCTATGTGGTACTAGATTTCGATATTTTGATTTTCCATTGGATAGTACCATGAGTACTTAGGCATGACATTCTAAAACTATGCTCCATTTGTGCTCTGTCCTTTAAGGTGCTCTGATGGAAGAGGGGTCAGGAGCAAAGAGCTCATGATGGTCCAGCCCTCTGGAGAGAGCGCTGGCTATTGAAGCACGAGGACAAGTTCACATCCTCATCTATCCATTGAATTTAAAGCTGAGGTTACAAGATCCTAAATTTTTAAAAAAAAAATTAAGCCCACAGTAATTCTTGTCTTTGTCCTCCTTGGAGATTCATAATGAGAATTACAGCTTCAGCAAATAAGCAAAACAAAACAAACAAAAAAATCCTGTTTAACCCCGTGTCTTCGTTTTCCAAACTTCCTTGAACTCTGAACTTGATTTTGTATTACTCCTTTTATTATTTCATAGACATGTTAAACCTCTGAAAAAAAGTACATTAGCCTAAATCTGTTTATTATATGCATCCCTTTTATATGCCAGATGACATCGAAACCATTCAAAACAGCAACAGTAAATGAAGGCCATCGTGTTATCTTTGCCTTGACATTTTTTGATTATGGATACAGATATAGTTTCCTCTCTAAATATTTCATAAACTCAATGGAAACTTCGCCTTTATATATATATAAAAGTTTCTTTCACCCTAGGAACATTAAATTGGTTTTAATCTTCTGAAATAAATTAGTCAATATTATTCTGAAAAAGAATGTTTTCTTTTATGAAGATGGTCTCGATGGTAGTGATGGTGGTGGTGGTGGTGGTGGTGGTGGTGGTGGTAATTGTGATTATCATGTGCATTTAGAGTAAACACCAAAAGAAATCCTTTTGTTAATTAACTTGCTATTTAAAAATATTTTCCTTTGAGGCTCTGAGAGTTACTTCTCTTAGATCTTTGTCCAAATGAAAGCTGAAACCCCTAAGAACAATAAGAACATAGAGTTCAGGTCAGTGAGTGGTTAGGAGTTTGGATTTACACTGATTTGAAAAATGCTAGTCTTCTAAGACCAAAGCACTATGAACAACCCACCACCACCATCACCTCCCACAAGATTTTCTTTGAAGGGAAGAAAAAGCAAGAATTCTCATTTCCTATCGCAAGGGCTATTGATGATACTCCTTTAACAAAGAACAGGTCAATAAGGAAAACAGACAGACAGATAGATAGATAAGAAAACAGAACTAATTTATTTAATCAAAGTTTTATGTGACAAATGAACCCTCAAAAATTAAAGACCTAGGGAAATCTGTGTTCTGGCGCCTGGGTTCAGTGAAGAAGGCACAGCTCTGTAGAAGTACAGTTAGAGAAAATGGTTGTGAGAGCTAATTGCCACGGGCCTTAGGAAGATCTGTCCAGAATCCCCTGGGTACCTTAAGGAGGAAATGAGGTAGCTTGCTTTAGGGCAGAAAAGGGAAGAGGAGGCAAAGGGGTGAAGAACCCTTGTCTGGCCCTCCGGGCTCCTTCTCTTTTTCTTAGGTTAATTTTTTAGGTCATCATACAAATAGGCTTCATTGTGTCCTATGGTGTAAGGTCTTCTCTTGACCAAGAAGGAATGGACTCTGAACGAGTGTGCCCGAACAACAAAGACATGCCAGATGATGATGATGATGATGATGATGATGATGATGATGATGATTTTAGCCATAACAGTCGTCAAGGTAGCAGTGCGCTCTGAGAGGTTGATCATATCCCAAGCACTGTTCTAGTTATCATCCAATGAACCACTGAACAACATACAGTGTAGCTTCTCAGAGTGGTCCCCCTCTAGACTAGAAAATGGCTCAGGAGAGATTTTGCCCACTGTCAAATACCCAAGGCTTTTGCCCTCTACTTTAGAAAGTTCCCTGTCCTAATTTATCAGTTATATGGCCTTAAGCTGCTGCATATTACAAAGTGCAGTTTGAGTCGAGAAGGACTGCAGAGAAGCAAATGCATAGTACCGTTCTAGCGTCTTTGTTCGGGTGAATAGTATCCTGCTTATCTTTTCAGCATTAATCCTTTACAAATAACTGCCCTGGGGTCTAAGCTGGTGTCCTCCCTCAGAGCAATCATAATGTGTGGCTCAGAATCGCGGGAGTCCTGTAGATGAATGTTACAGCCTAAAGTTTGCTTTATTGCTAGCCTTCTTCTCCACCTGGGCTCTTTCTTTAGTATTCTTGTGTCTTACTAAAGGCTGGATTTATTATCCCGCTACGAGGTGGAGTCCTTGATGGTTAAGAGGCATGATTATTGAAGAGATGCCTGATTTGGGGGTCAGGAGTTGAACTAGCCCTTGAATGTGACAGGATTTCATTTCATAACATTTTGTTTCTGCTGCTTTGTTGAAAGCATATCTAATAACGACAAAATAGCAACATTGTTGACCATCGTTGTGATTTTACACAGGCATGGTCTGGAGTCCTCATTCACCTCTCTATAGTCCACGAGGTAATGATGTGTACAAAGTTGTTTTCAAATTAACACGGTTGACAAAAGGAAGTGGTGAACGAAGCAGAAAACACCATTTACAGCATTGGGGAAACATTCCTCTTATTGTCATGTATGCCAATGACAAACTTTATTCAAAGAGATAAGAAGACACAAGGAGGTGTCCTGGTATTTCAGCTGATTTTGGGTGCCAGATAATTTTGATAACAATTTTGATAGAAGAAATAGTTCCACATCAGAAGGCCAGCTTTATTAAAACAAAGAACAAAGGAGGGTGGCTGGAGAGATAGTCAGTAAAGTGTTTGCCACACCAAAGAAGGACCTGAGTTCAGGCCCCAGAATCCACATAAAATCGTTAGACAGTGTGAATTTGCAATCCCAGCATGAAAGAGATGAGACAAATGGGTCCCTGGCACAGTAGCCCAGCCCACTAGGGAGCTGCAGAACAATGAAAGTCTCTGGGGACAAGGTGGATGATGCAGAAAGAATGCCACTGAAAACTGACCTTTGACCTCCATGCTAATGCTCACATGTGCACCCAGGCACATACACAAAAAGCGAATAAAATAGAAGCTCAATTCCATTTCAAACCGTGTATCCTATTTAATAGAATTATTTTTGACATACATTTTGAAACTGGAAATGTGTCTGTATATACTATTTATAACTCTGATGATAATCTCACACCATAATAGTACAATCTATTCAGTCCTTTTTAAATGGTCATGAGAGCTTAAAAATGTTATTTGACCAATCAAATAAGTTATCACAGATAGCAACATGTCCGAAAATTTATCTGTATTATTATTTCCTGAGACACTGACTCTTTTGTTAAATATTTATTTTTATTGTTTTTTAATTGCATGTAAGATGCATGTGTGCGTGTGGACATGTGTGTGTTATGGCAGGCGCTGTGGAGGCCAGAGTAACAGTAGGTGATTGTGAGCTGCCTGAAATGGATGCTGGAACTGAACCCAGGTCCTCTGGAAGTTCAGCGCAAACTCTAAACCACTGACCCATCTCTCCAGCCCTCTATATACTCTTTTTAAGACCAAAATAAACCATGACCTTTGGATCTGCAGAGCCTAAACAGCATCAATGCTGAGCTGTTCACTCTCGATGGACTACTTAGGTGCTACTGAGTTGATTTTTAGTTTTGTTTTTAATTTATTTTTAAGTCTAGTGGTTCTGAAGTGGAGACTTCCTACTTTGACCACCACTTAGAGCCAACAATAATTAATTTCTATTTTAAACTAAAGTTAAAATGTTGCTGAAAAAACCAGGAGATGAATTGAAATGCCGGTTTAATAATGTTTCATAATCTTCCAACGCAAATGAATTTAAGGGGGAAAGGCACATTTCAAACATCTGTCTGCATATACAAATTATGAGGAAGGCATATATCTACATATATCCAAAGGAATTCAGGTTACCAG
Source organism: Neodon shergylaensis (assembly GCA_025134845.1). Classification (NCBI taxonomy): domain Eukaryota; kingdom Metazoa; phylum Chordata; class Mammalia; order Rodentia; family Cricetidae; genus Neodon; species Neodon shergylaensis. The sequence goes on from JABTXL010005037.1 coordinate 5,501,200, forward strand.
GGAAACCTGTTGCTGAGCTGCAATCGTGTTTCTTAGGGACCCCACCCCTTTCATCTCTCAGTTCTACGCTCATCCTTGTCGACTCCTTTCTCAGGTTCCAAGTGGTTCAAATAAAGCTGCCAATACCGCCAGCCTTACACCTTCACAGTGTCATGGCCTGTGTGTGCAGGAGGGGTCGGGACAGTCCACAATTCTCCTGCTTGACCTTTAACTGATTATTCTTTTTTTTTTAAATATTCACTTATTATTTATACAATATTCTGTCTATATGTATGCCTGCAGGCCAGAGGAGGGCACCAGACCCCACCACAGATGGTTGTGAGCCATCATGTGGATGCTGGGAATTGAACTCAGGACCCTTGGAAGAGCAGGCAGTGCTCTCAACCACTGAGCCATCTCTCCAGCCCCTAACTGATTATTCTTATTTGGTTCAGGTGTCAACCATCTATAATAACAGCCATAGTGACGTATCGCTTTTTAACAATTTACCACAAAATTAACAATGTAGCACAACGCATGTTTTTAATTTCATAGTTTCCATGGCCCAGCAATCGAGGCATTGCTTAACAGCCTACTATTGCTTCAGACAATGTCACCCGAATGCTGCTTTAATCAAATGTGTTGATAGTCACTGGGTGCTCACCGGGGAAAGACCTTTGCAAAGCTCACATAACTGTGTGTTGGTAGGATGGAATTCCTTCTAAGTAGTTCAACCGAGGACCACATTTCCCAGCTGGCTGTTGGGTGAAAGCTTCCTGGACCCCTGGGCATGTGACTCATCATTCCACCTTTTTTTTTTTTTTAATCCAAGCCAGCAAGAGGGAGGGTGTCCTAAAATGACTAAAGTTGACACTTTGTAGTCTAACCTTGGAAAGGATATCTTTATAAGACTGAGATAGTCCAGTGGTCAGAAGCAAGAATGGGAGAGGCACAGTGCCGTTAACACTGGGTGACAAGGATCTCCAGGTCACCTTAGTAAGCCACCTTCTTCACCACGCTTGAGTTCTATGTCCATCTCTGAACACGGTGTTCAAAACCTCTTCCCAAGGGCAGGAAATGAGAGTGTGAAGGGAATAATTGATGTCACTGTCAGGACAGGGATGGATGGTGGCTACAGCCGCCTGTGACAGAGTCCCAGGTTTGGCGCTGAGTTTTAACGAAAACCAGAAAGGAAGCGTTTTCGTACTCCCATGGCTTTGAGTCACTATGAGTCCCAATGTTTATCTTAAATTACCTAATTATATGTTTATGTTATGGGATAAGATACTTCGGTGTGCTGATTCAACATTTCTAAGCCAACTCCATTCTTTCCTTATTTGTGATTTATGTTATAATTTTCAAACATTGCTCCACATGAAGAAGCTAAAATTTTTATGTCTGAAGTTGCTAAAAACTGTAGGAAGAGCCATATGGATTTGAGGCTACAATAGTCTCAAAATAAATGGTCTCCTACCTTGCCTAAAGGAATACAAAGGTCATTAGGAAGGGCTAGAAGCAAGTCTTCACCCTTGGTTTTTCAGGGATTCACGAGGAAGTACAAATCAGCATTAACATTGAGATGAAAAAGAATTTAGAGCCTTTTTTCAGTAGAAAGTAGAGATCTATAAGTTGTCCTAGCAAGCAAGTAACCAACCATTCACACACACACTTACTTCAAAACAGTAAATGCTCTAAGATGAACCCACAAATCCATTGATGGGTCCTTCCAAAATCCAGATTTCCACTTGTCTCAGAAAGATACTTGTTTAAATTTATTTCCAATCAGAAAATGATTATTAATGTTAATATATGTTATAGTTTATTTTTTACAGTTAAGTATCATAACCATATGTGGCCATCATGGTGATAGATTATATTTATTATGATTTTCATCAATGTTTAGTGTCCACGGTATGCTAAGTGCTTTCCATATTTATCAATGTCTTGAATTCTCAGCAATTGTATTCTATAAAACTGTATACTAATGTCTTTTTCATCACTTTGTGATTCATGTCCAGGATGCCTGGGCACCTAGAATTTTGGCATTGTCCTCCCAACACTCAACGAGTGTTGGTTTGCTATGACTGCCATATAGGTTTGAACCGATGTTAGACAAAAGTCTTGGCTATTGGGAAAAGTCGACCTCAGGTTTTACTTCTGCAGGGAGTGGAGGCATGGCAGACTAGGTGCCTTGCACAGCAAATGCAATCACTATGGAAGCTTTTAAATGGCTGAGGATGTTTGGAATACTCTCTGCTCTAGACTTCCCTGCGTTTAGTTCGGTTGTCTCTAAGCTCTTCATGAGGGGGAACTTAGAAAGCTTCCTAGGTCTCCTGCTTCTGACGTCTTCCTTGTATTGTTTGGTCATTTCCATCCTCTAAGAGATACTTGTAAGGCAAAAAATCCATCACATATCCCTGTTTGGATGAGCTGCGTTGTTCTCAACACACGAGCCCCCGAACTGTGTCCTGCCTGCTCATCTGCTGGTCTGGTGCCTAGATAGCCCCTTCACACATGCGCGCAAAGCCTTTGACTTCCAGCAATGTGGGTCTCTTTTGGTTACCTGAGCATACCAACTCTTGGGATCCCTGTGCTGGAGACTGTAGCATCCTTCTGCTGACCTCACAAATTCCTAGGAAGTCCTCCAGTTAGAGATCAGATGGCTGCCTCTATTAAAACCCAACTAAGACCCTTCCCTTCCTTCATTCCTAGACTTTCTATATACCTTGTACACAATTCCATTACGGCATTCTCCATCTGCATGATAACCGTGTTCCTACCAACCCAGAAGACCCTTGTTGCCTTTGGGACACGTTCCTTTACCCTTTGGCTTTAGCCCAAAGGTGGCCACACAGTGAAGGCGTAAGTCACAAACAATGCCACACCAGTTTGGAATTATGATTAATAGGGTGGTATTTATTCAAAGGGGAAAAAACTTACAGATCACTGTCCCAGACAACAGCTCTCTGCGCAACCAGAAAGGGAGTCTAGTCGCCAGCGGAGCAGGAAGTGAAGAGAGCGAGCGGAGGGAAGTAGTCACTTTTTAAAGGGGGAGAGACCACGCCCCAATGGGCTGGTATCTCAGCAGCTATTGGTTGGAGGAGCTGAAAGACCTCCCGCAACAACACAGGAGGCCTCGTGGACTGATGTTCACAGCAGATTCTTCTCAATGTGAAATGAAACTTTGACAGATCCCTTCAAAGAAGGGAAACCAACGTGAGATCAACAGAATTACTGGTTTCTTTTTTTCCCAGTCAGGTATGGCCTATATGAATAATTTTGTCGCCTGCCAGAAGATTTTAACATTTCAGGCTTAAATTCCATTTCCTATTTTAGACCATACCCCAGTGCATAAGTTGTCAGATCTGTTTAGTAAAGGCTGATATTTCTTAAGCGTTCCATGAAGTTTTTAGTTCAAATAAAATGCGAGGCCTACGGGAAAATTAAATCAGAGCCCCTGAGTCCTGTTAGCATTTTAACATCAGTGTCTGATCTCCGAGCTTTTTCCTGTTTAAGTCTTGGCTTCGTGATCCAGAGCTCTGTTGACCTGCAGCCTTTCTCAGTTCCTGGAAAAACTGATTCTTCTCCTGGGGCCTGGGGCCTCTGCTTTTTGTTTTTGTTTTCGGCTGTTCTCTTGTCATTAGAAGCCCTGTCCTTAGCCCTGTCTCTTTCTCTGCTGATCTCCCTTGTTCAGGTTTCTCCAGGGGCAGCCTGGGTACGTAGTTTATACGTCTCGGCCTGGAGGACATTTAGAATGGAAAAAAAATGAGAGAATGCTATTTTCTAGATAAAAACAAAAGTGTCGGGATCTTTCGTACAACATCCCTGAGGGGTGGGAGAGCAGGGCTCACTCCTAGCTCCTGTGACAAGAGACAGGAGCTCTGGGGGCACTCACTGCTCAGTAGCTGAAGGTGCCTCCTCTCCCCCACATGTGGGCACAGCCTTCGTAAAAGCTCAGTGTGCTCTCCACCGGGCTCTAAGACTTTGCCAGTCTGTATTCGGAATGTGATGAAACCGCTGTTGACCTCTTTTGACTGATTACAAAGCTAGGAGGAGAAATCATCTTTTCTAGACTCTCCCAGCCCCGCCCTTTCCCTCCCAGCCCTGCCCTTTTCCTCCCAGCCACACTTTCAGACAGATTCCTAAGGCAAGGCTTACTGGTCCCAGGGCTCAGCTCTGGGTGTGTGTCAGGTGAGACAAGGCCTAGACTGGTGTCACATGTTCAGGCATTCTGATCAGGTCACAACTAGCTTTCCTCTGTCATTTGGCCAGCCAGCTAACAGATGCAGCTTCTCTTCTCTTCTCTTCTCTTCTCTTCTCTTCTCTTCTCTTCTCTTCTCTTCTCTTCCTTCTCCTCTCTTCTCCTCTCCTCTCCTCTCCTCTCCTCTCCTCTCCCCTTCCCTTCCTTTCCCTTCTTCCTTCCTTTCTTTTTTTTCTGTTGGAAACAAAGAGACCAAGGCAAAGAAAAGACCTCATGTCTCCAGACCGATTTATCTCACTGGGGACTAAATGAAACCCCAGTGCATATTCTCTCGGCAGTAAGAATGCTCTATCTCCAGCAGTGAAATTGTCTGTATCACGGGGCTTTCTCGTGCACTTATTTCATCACAACTGCAGATATTACAACAAGATGGATAGATGAGGTGTCCCCTTCATGAAATCAAAAGTAGCATACCTACAGGGATTTGTCCGAGCAGAGTGGTACTTGTTCTATGGCTCTGGATCAAAAATAGCAACAGCAAATACTTGAACAGTGGAGAAGAGCCAAGACTGAAATCCAGTCACTCTGGCTCCGAAGCCTGTGCTCTCACCCTCTTCATTATCCCTACTCCCACAGAGGCAGCCATCTCCGTAGACCCACAGTATAAGCAGTCATGTGTGGCAAACCCTCAGAGCACCCAGTTAAGTCCGCATGGAAGCGGCAATCTTAAGAGTCTGTCAGAAAAATATCGAAGGGGTATAGGACTTGCCCTTCTCCAACCTGCTTTCGTTTTCATTGCTTCCCACATAGAGGCCGGGAATCGTGAACAATGTTGAGAACGAGGAGAATAATGAAACTGACCTGTGTATGAGTTAAGCGTTCACTCCTGCCAGAGGCCAGGTTTCCCAGCCCACCTTCCAGAACTGAGGAGCAGAGTGACTGATAAAGCCTTAGACGCTGCAGCCAGGTTCCTAGGGTTCAAGTCTAAACTAATGACTTCAGACCATCATTAACGATGCCGGGTCTTATGTTCTCTCCCCCAAAGGCTGTGATAACAACAGAACTAATTGCCAAGGTCCCTGTGTAAACAGAGTGAGCTCATAGATGTGGCCTACTAGAACTGAGCCTGACCACAGCAGGGGCTCAGTAGACTTTCGCTGCTAGCCTCACACAGTGACACCTCACAGCCTTGTCCTAGGATGGTTCTACAGCTGCTCCAGCTAGAGAGCACTGAGAAATTTTATAAAGAACCGTGATTTATTCTCTCTCAGTTTGAGGAAACTGAGAAGCCTGATTGAGGTGCGGGTCCTGTATCTGAGGAGGGACCTAGGGCGATGTCCTCACGTGGCAGAAAACAGAAAGGCAAGAGAGGATAAGTAGAAGAGAGTGAACCACTCCCACAAGCCTTTCTAATATCAGGAGGGCGGAGCCATAACCTAACCTCCCAACGCTGTAGCACCTGCACAGCAAATTAATTTGGGGAACACACTCATAAATATGTCTGGACACATAGTAGGTGCTCCCTTCTTTGATATATGGCATAAATTACTCGAAGGATATACTCTTTGGAACAGATAAGTCTTATGTCAATCATTTCAGTATTTAACACTTCCTATAGTTTGGAGGAGCCAATCAGCTTCTTTCTTCTTAGCTCCTGTTTAGAAGCTCTCCATTCTTCCCAAATTAACAGAGAGCGCTATTGCCACTGGCAAAGCTTTTACCCACCTTGACTATCTCAAATTTACTAAACAGTTGACGCAGGCTGTGTTTTGTCTAAGATATTTCTGCTCTCTTTTTGGTCACAATAAGAAGTCCCGTCTCTGGGTTTTAATCCCTCTGCTCTCAAGTCTCCGGAGGTCCTGAGTTGCACAATAAATAAATAAAGATGGAAGGATACCTGGGAGAAGGAGGAAGATGACATCTTTATTTATTTTTGTCATGATAGAAAAGCTTTCACTATCTGGGACTTTAATAAGTGGAGTTGGCGCAGAACCTGCTTTTTAGGTGGGGCATCTGCGTTTTATTTGCTCCTCATAATGATTTTGATCGTCACGTGCTGTTTCAGCTGCTCATTGCCGAAACACACCCATCATATAGATAAACCACAGTTTGCCCATTCGTCTGTTGGTGGACATTTCAAGCTGCTTTCAGTTGTTGGGTTGTGCAGAGAAAACTGTTCTGAATTCCTGGTTCTGAGTCTCTCTGCCTGGCGTACGCTTTCATTTCTCTGGGTAGAATCCAGCAGTCTGGAACTGCCATGGAATAGAAGCTGTCAAACTGCGTTAGTGGTTGGACCATTTTACACATTACCAGCAGTGTTTGAGCATCCCTCTCAATCTACATCACCGTCAACCTTATCCCGTCGTTATCACTTGATGTTTTCCAGGGTTTTTCATTTAGGCATTTCAGTCAGGGCAATCCCATTGTGGATTTCATCTTTTCACAGGCTTATTTACCATCCATCGACCATCTCTTGTGAAACCCCCGTTCAACTCCTGTATCCACTTAACATTTAGTTTTACTTTTCAGCTACTGAGTTTTGAGGATTCAACTATACACACGTATATGATATAAATAAACCATATATATGATATAAGCTTACTATGGGAAATGATTTACACATACTCATATTTTAGGGTACATTTTGAAGGGCAGGACTTAAAGTTTCTGCTGGAGTTTCATTATCTGTCAAATTCCCTTAAAGCATTATGCTTCTATTCGGTTTCTGTAGACCCTTTGCTTTTCACGCGCAGTTCTGTCGTCTCTAACACAGAAACTGGCTGGAATGTCTAAACTCAAAACCCCGTCTCTGTTATTTGCTGGGATTTTGATTAAGAGTCTGTTGACTCTGTAGAGGCATCTGGGACAAGCACGCGTGTTAATAATGCCGAGTCTTACAGTCTGTAAGCACAATTTCTTTAGGTACTGTGTGATTTTTCCCAGCCGTGTCTTATGACCGTAAAGATGCTACCCTGTCCTGTCTTTTGATGCATTTACTCCTTGGAAATTCACAGTACCTAGTGTTGTTGCATTTAGTGCTGATGTTTATTTAAATTTTTAATCGCTTGTGGTTAGGTATAAAGAAACACGGTTGTTCTTTGTATATTGATCCTGCATCCCAAAATCTTGTTAAACTTACTTATTCTGGTTAACTTTATATAAGTCTCATAAAATTTTACAAGTAGAAAATTGTGTTATATATCAACAGAAACACTTTTATTTTTTTTCCTTTCCAATCTGGATATGTTTTATTTTATTTCTCTTTCATGAACCTCCAAAGGTGTTGATTATACTGTATTACCTTGAAATAATACTAGAGAGTGTTTGCCAAGCTTCGTCTGTGAGTCTTTGTGTCTATGTCCAGTCGACATTGCTATACACAGTATTGTCATCTGATAGGGCCTCTTTCTGACTATGGTGTTGGGTTAATGTTGGCCTAACATCATTTTTCTGAAGTGTTCCTGTAGAACTGGTTGAATTCACTTCTGAAGCCATCGCGCCCTGGGTTTTCTTCATAGAAAGGCATTTTAACTATGAGTACAATAAGTTTAATAAAAAGAGAACTCTTCAGTTACCAAGTTTTTCTTAAGTGAGCTTTGGTAGTTCATCTTCCAGTAAACATGTCCATTTTTGCTGGGTTGCTTGCTGAATTTACCAGCATAAAGTTGTTCAGTTTTACCGGTCATGTCAAAGAACAACATTTGGTTTCAGTGATTTCTCTCTATTGATTTTTCTGTTTTGTGTTTCATTTATTTCCTCGGTGATCTTTATTGTCTGGGTTTTACTCACTTTGGGCTTCGCTTCTTTCCTCTTTGTTCATGTTTCTTAGACGGATGCAGTGGTTACTGACCGGAAATACTCCATTTCTAACGCAGGCACCTGGCTATACATTGCCCTGGAAGTGCCATTTTAGCTGTAATTCACAGGGTTTGTTTGATACACTGTTTTTGTACTTATTCAGCTGAAATATTTTCTGAAAATGAAAGAAATTGGTCTTTAACAAAGATACAAAGAAAGGAAAGGAGAGACATCAAGGCAAGGAGGCCCATTATTATATTTACTATAATAAAAATAGTAAATTCAAACACAATAGATAATTTCTTAAATAGAAGAAAAACACTATCAGGACACATTAATACTTGACTAGGACTCAATTATCTTAACAATTACCAGCAAACTGTAAAATCTGGTTCTAAATAAGGTGGATAGGTTAAATGAAAAGCATCCAATGGCCGCATTTGGTTGTAGGAAAGGAGGAAAAAGATGGAGTGTGTTACAATTAGTGTTCTGATGTCACCAGAGTTGGATGGACATAGAGTGACTTAGTGTCGGATTTTGCTAATGCTTTCATCACTCTGGGAAATGTATGGGAAATTAAACAAATTGACTTATCCATGCTATGGAATAGTATTCAGTAATAAAAAGTAATTTGCTATCGATACAGAACAATATGCGTGGATTTCAAAGGACATACCCTGAGTGATAAAAGCCAGCTCCAAAGGATAGGCTACGCTGTATGTGTCACTCATGTGTCATTTTTAAAGTCACAACATGATAGACACCGAGAACAGATTAATACTTGCCAGAGGATGTGGAATACAAGGAGAGAGATGGCTGTGACCATAAACGGGTATGTGAGAATCTTGCTTGTGCACGGGTGGTCACGTGATTTCACATGTGATAAGATCACGTGGAAATGGACACACAGAAATGTGTGCACGTGAGACTGGTGAACCCGGAATGAAGTCAGTGGATTGTATCAATGTCACTTACCTGGCTGTGTTATTTCATAATCGTTTGAAAGCTAGCGGTGGATGGTCAGAGTTATGGTATCTCCCCTCATGTTTATTCCTTAGAACGACGTGTGGACCTCCCGGTGTCTGAAAGAATTAAAGAAAATAAACAAATGATCCTATAGATATCAGGCAAAAAGCTGAATAACTGTGGTATATACACATTGTGAACTACTATACAGTCATAATATATATATGTGTATGTATGTATGTATAATTACATCTATTTGAGTCTGTGTGTGAGAGGGTATGTGTATGGAAGTTCAGGGGCCTTCAGAGGCCAGAAGTGGGGATCCTCTGAAACTGGAATTACAGGTAGTTGTGAGTTGCCCAACATGGGCACCCAGAACCAACTTGGGTCCCCTACAAGACTAACACTGTATCCTTAAACACTGAGCCATCTCTCTAGCCCTATGCAGTTGTTATTAAAGTTAAAAAATACCCAATGAATACTAAATTAGAACTAATTGATTTCTTCAGTGGAATTTGCATTGGGTCAGAAAAGTAAGGCTCATAAAAGCAGGTGTGGTATGATTCCCTTTTTTGTAAAACAATGCCATAATTCCCAACACATTTGTGTATACCTGAATGTATCTGCTTTGTGTGGGTATGTTTAACAATGAGGAGTGTGTGACTTTGCACCCTAGCTTGTGAAAATGGATTTCTTTGCAAGAACAATGGATGATACAGACTGGTGAAAGGGAACAGGAGAGGGATGACCAAGAAAACTAAAGATGAAAAGTAAATAAGCACCAAAATAACAATATATATGACAGATATCATATAAATATATATGATACATGACATAATTGACGTATACAACTGTGTGTTCAATTTTTGTGCACTTAAAATTTTGATTTTTATCTTACATTTTATTATAAATAGCCATAAAACTCTTGAGAAATAATTTATTTAATATTCAGTTCACCCATTTAAAATATATAATGCAGTGATTTTTGGTATAGTCATATAATTTGGCAGCCATTTCTCTTTTTTATACATAACCATATGTTTATTATTTTCTTCAATACCGTTGTAAAGAACTCATAACTCTTTTTTATTGGTTTTATTGAGCTATATATTTTTTTCTGCTCCCCTCCCTTCCTCTCCCCTCTCCTACCTTCTCCCATGGTCCCATGCTTGCAAATTTACTCAGGAGATCTTGTATTTTTCTACTTCCCATGTAGATTAGATCCATGTATGTCTCTCTTAAAGTCCTCATTATTGTCTAGGTTCTCTGGGATTGTGAGTTGTACGCTGATTTTTTTTCTTTATGTCTAAAAACCACTTATGAATGAGTACATATGGTATTTGTTTTTCTGGGTCTGGGTTACCTCACTCAATATGTTTTCTAGATCCATCCATTTGTCTACAAATTTCAAGATGTCATTTTTTTCCGCTGTGTAGTACTCCATTGTGTAAATGTACCACATTTTCCTTATCTGTTCTTTGGTTGAGGGACATTTAGGTTGTTTCCAGGTTCTGGCTATGACAAATAATGCTGCTATGAACATAGTTAAACACATGTCCTTGTGGTATGACTGAGAATCCTTTGGGTTATATACATATTGCTGGATCTTGAGGAAGGTTATTTCCTAATTTTCTGAGTAATCACCATACCAAAGGTGCTGTACCAGTTTGCACTCCCACCAGCAGTGGAGGAGTGTTCTCTTTACCCTACATCCTCTCCAGCATAAGGTGTCATTAGTGTTTTTGATCTTGGCCATTCTTATAGGTATAAGATGGAATCTCAAAGTTGTTTTGATTTGCATTTCTCTGATGACTAAGGACATTGAGCATTTCCTTAAGTGTCTTTCAGCCATTTTAGATTTCTCTATTGAGAGTTCTCTGTTTAGGTCTGTACTCCATATTTTATTAGATTATTTGTTCTTTTGATGACAAATTTCCTGAGTTCTTTGTATATTTTAGAGATGAGCCCTCTGTCTGATGTGGGGTTGGTGAAGATCTTTTTCCATTCTGTAGGCTGCTGTTTTGTCTTGTAGACTGTGTCCTTTGCTTTATAGAAGCTCCTTGGTTTAAGGAAGTCCCATTTATTAATTGTTTCTCTCAGTGTCTGTGCTACTAGGGTTATATTTATGAAGTGTTCTCCTATGCCAAATGCATTCAAGTGTACTTACCACTTTCTCTTCTATGAGGTTCAGAGTGGTTGATTTTATGTTGAGGTCTTTGACCCATTTGGACTTAAGTTTTGTGCACGGCAATAGATATATATCTGTTTTCATTTTTCTACATGTCGATATTCAATTATGCCAGCACCATTTGTTAAATATGCTGCCTTTTTTACATTTTATTTATTTGTTTGTTTATTTTTGGACTGAGATCTGGGTCTTCGATTCAATTCCATTGGTCCTCCTGCTTTATGCCAATACCAGCCTGTTTTCAATACTGTAGTTCTATAGTAGAGTTTGAAGAATTTTACTGGGATTTTGTGGAGCATTGCACTGAATCTGTAGATTTCTTTGGGTAAGATTGCCATTTTTACTATGTTAATTCTACCTACCCAAGAGCATGGGAGATCTTTCCATTTCCTAATGTCTTCTTCAATTTCTTTCTTCAAAGAGTTAAAGTTCTTGTCACACAGGTCTTCCACTTGTTTGGTTAAGTTACTCCAAGATATTTTATGCTATTTGTGGCTGTTTTGAAGGGTGATGTTTCTCTAATTTCTTTCTCAGCCCATTTATCATCTGTGTAAAGGAGGGCTACTGATTTTTTCAAAATAATCTTGTATCCTGCTACATTGCTGAAAGTGTTTATGAGTTGTAGAAGTTCGTTGGTAAAATTTTGGGGGTCGCTTATGTAAACTATCATATCATGAGTAAATAGTGAGAGTTTGACTTCTTCTTTTCCGATTTGTATCCACTTGATCTCCTTTTGTTGTCTTATTGCTCTAGCTAGGACCTCAAATACTATATTGAATAGATATGGAGAGAGTAGACAACTTTGTCTGATTGCTGGTTTCAGTGGAATCACTGTGAGTTTCTTTCCATTTAGTTTGATGTTGGCTGTTGGCTTGCTATATGTTGCCTTTATTATGTTTAGGTATATTTTTTGTATCCCTTCTCTCTCCAAGACCTTCATTATGAAGGGATGTTGTATTTTGTCAAAGGATTTTTTAGCATCTAATGAGATGATCATGTGTTTGTTGGTTCTTTTTTTCAGTTTTGTTATCTGGTAGATTACATTGATAGATTTTCATGTGTTGAATCATCCCTGAATCTCTGGAATGAAGCCAACTTGATTATGGTGGATGATGGTTCTGATGTGTTTTTAGATTCGATTTTTATTTAGTGTTTTTTCATCAATGTTCATGAGTGAGATTGGACTGTAATTATCTTTCTTAGTAATGTCTTTGTGTGGTTTGGGTATCAGGATAATTGTAGCCTCATAAAAAGAATATGGCAATGTTCCTTATGTTTCTATTGTGTTGAACAATTTGAGGAGTATTGGTATTAGTTCTCCTTTGAAAATCTTGTAGAATTCTGCACTGAAACCATCTGGCCCAGGAATTTTTTTTTGGTTGGGAGACTTTTGATGACTATTTCTATTTCTTTAGCAGTTAAAGGTCTATTTAATTTCATTATCTGGTCCTGATTTAATTTTGGTAAGTGATATTTTTTGGTAAGTGTACAGGTTTTTGAAATATAACCTGATGATTCTCTGTGTCTGTTGCTATGTCTCCCCTTTTCATTTCTGATTTTGTTAATTTGGATATTCTCTCTGTCTCTCTCTCTCTCTCTCTACCTTTTGGTTAGTTTGGATAAAGTTTTGTCTATTTTGTAATTTTCTCAAAGAACCAACTCTTTGTCTCATTGATTATTTGTATTGTTTTTTGTTGTTGTTGTTTTTGTTTTGTTGATTTCAGTTCTCAATTTGATTATTTCCAGCCATCTAGCTTTCCTGGGTGAGTTTACTTCTTTTTGTTCTACAGTTTTCAGGTGTTCTGTTAATTTACTAATGTGGGATTTTTCCAGCTTCTTTATGTAGGCATTTAGTGCTATGAACTTTCCTCTTAACACTGCTCTCATTGTGTCCCATTAAATTGGGCATGTTGTATGGTCATTTTTATTGAATTTTAGGGAGTCTTTAATTTCTTTATTTTTTCCTAGACCCATTGATGATTCATTGACAGCCATTTCTATCAACAGGTTTAAAACATTTCATCTCCTTCATAGGGACTCCCAGGTCCATTAACAGTGACTCTACAAGTCCCCTTAAATCCCCTTTGCAGTCCTAGGCAGCCCCTAGCTTGCTTTCTGACTCTGCAGACTTGTCTATCTGGTCTGTATGGTATGAGCAGGAGCACAGAATAACTGTTTTTTTCCTCAGCCTTTCTTCACCTAGTGTGATGTTTCCAGGTTTGATGCATGTCGTATCATGCCGCCTCACTCCATTTCTTTCTATTGCTGAGTAATATTCCACTGCCTGGATGTAACACATCATATTTGTCAGGTCACAAATGTCGCCTGGCCAGGCACTGTCATTTTGCCCCATCTCTCTGTTGATTCTTGTACCTCATCTGCTGTCGCGAGTTGATATGTCGCTTCATTAATCACCAGGCGGTTACACTATTGTTTTCTTCAATTCCCTGAGGTAGAAATTGCTCCGCAGTTTTGTTCAATTAAATTTGAGCAGGAGAAAATTTTTAAAGCAGGCTTTGAAGTTCATTCTGATGACAGCAGGGCTCCCATTATGTCTTTTTCCTGGTTCTCTGAAACTAGGGTACCATTTTCCTTTTCGCCTGGATGAAGTGTACTAGCCTCCTCTTAATCGTTTAGCTTCTGCTGCTGCTGCTGCTGCTGCTTCTTCTTCTCCTTCTCCTCCTCCTCCTCCTCCTCCTCCTCCTCCTCCTCCTTCTTCTTTTTTCTTCTTTCTTCTTTCTTCTTCTTCATTTAATGCAGTCTCTCCCTACACACCCCAGGCTGGCTAGGAATTCAAGATCCTTCTGCCTCTATCTCTGGAGTCTAGGATTAAAGGTGTACACCACTGTGCCTGGCTTTCTATTGGTTTTGATAACATCTTTATCCTCCTCTTGTATTTCAGATAAATTCAGCTCTTGGGGGAAGTTTTAGAACTTAGATTCCTAGGAATGAAACTCCCCTTGGACAAAAGCTTTGAGCTGTCCTGTGAGCAGTGGGTGCTGGCCTTGTCCTTTGGTCTTCTCTGTTTACATTTCTGAGCATGGGACTGTCCCCTCTAAGCACCCTGCACCAACTGCTTTTGGTCTAGTCAAAGTAGGATAGATTCTACCCCATGACTAAGAGTGGGGTGGACAAAGGAAGCCCCTGACTTCCCAGTTGTACTCACTGGGAATTTAATGTCTGCAGACTTAGAAGAGACTGGAAAGGCTGGCCTGCCCCTTCTCATGAGATTCCCTATCTATGGCCCAGAAGCTAAAGAAAGAAGGTGCCATTCTCCTGAGTGTGTTCCAACAGAAAGCGTCTGTGGAGAGGACTCTGGTACAAGGGAAGGGAGAAGCCAGCCATCACCCTCCAGCCACAGAACCCTCCTGATCACGACAGTTTAGAAATGTTTTAAATAATATCTTTCCATGTGTTATGTGGTCTTGGCACACTTTGTAGAATCTTCCAGTGGTATGGGGGGTATTGGAGCTTGTTTGTTTTGGTTTTGTTGCCACCCTAGTTTGGAGCAATTATTCTCGTTTCTGGGAGTGGAACTCATTAGAATTATGTTTTCAGAAAACTTGGCCAAAGGGAAGTCCCTGGTCCTATCACATAGTTTGAACTTTATCACAAATGGCAATAATTCATACACAAATCGGGACACAGTGGCCCTGAGTCCACTCCCTCCTCTCCCTTTTACTATACTCACTTTGAAAAATCACAGAGGTCCTCACTGAATAAAAGTGCCAGACCAGTAATTGCTTGTAAGAATTTTAAACTCCAGGAAAGCATTTTGAGTTAAAATAAAGAATATATTTAGACACTGAATGTGATCTTCAGGCCTAAGTCAGGGTTCTTTAGAAGTCTGACTCATGGGAAAAAAACACAGAAAAAAAAAATCAGAAACCAGCATGCCTCAGGACCTCTCCTCTCTCCTCCCTTTCCCTTTCCTGTTTCACCCTCTCCCAGTTCACCCCACCCTACATTTTGCTCACATATGAGAATTATTGAGCAGAAATCAAAGAACTGAATAATTAAGATCATAGAATTTAGAAAGTCTATATAAAAATGTTAAAATGGATAATAACAAATAATCTCTCTAAACTGTTTATATATAACCAGTCTAAGTCATGGAATGATTTTCCCTTTTTATTTGTTAAAAAACAAACAGCCATTTCCAGAGTCATTCATTCATTCATTTAATGAGTGTGACTTAATACAGAATAACTGAATGGTACTTTTGCTAGTCACTTAGTCACTGGTTTGGATTTTAAAACATGAGATGGGATTTAAAAGCGAGCCAGTCAGCACATGCCTTGCTGGTTATTTTCATTCCGTTTTTACAGAGCTGATTTACCTTCTCATAATATGGCCAGGAAGAGCACTGTCTGTGGGAACCCCAGAAACTGTGAGACTTCCGTTAGACTGCACGTGCTAGCAGCTTTAATCTAATCTTTCGCAAGGAGCGCCTTGTACTCATTGTCTCGTGCAGGTCATGTTGCATAACTACAGTCTCCTACAGTTGGTGCGTGCAACTCTACTACCTCTTTGATATTCTTAGAAGATCTAGGAGCATAAAGAGATAAAGTATAAACAAGTATAATACAATTCACCCAGGCATGCTCATTCCAGGAGAGAATGAAGATGATGCAAAAAAAGAAAGAAAGAAAAAAAAATCCCAACCTGAAAATTCTATTTTAAAATTAAAATGTCTTGATTTTTTGTTTGGGAATTTGGGAATCTCATACATGCATACATTGCCTTTGAATAAAATCCACCCACCTTCCCCTCTCCGCTACCCCCTCATCCCCTGTCATCATTCCTTCCCAAGTCCATGTGCTTCTTTTTTTTAACCCCCTTTTTTATTTATTTATTTTTTTTTTGGTTTTTTCGAGACAGGATTTCTATGTGGTTTTGGAGCCTGTCCTGGAACTAGCTCTTGTAGACCAGGCTGGAGGCTGGTCTCGAACTCACAGAGATCCGCCTGCCTCTCCCTCCCAAGTGCTGGGATTAAAGGCGTGCGCCACCACCGCCCAGCTTTAACCCACTTTTTAAACTCTGCTTGTTCCGTGTGGATAGCCTCTCAGGGGCTCCATCCTTGAAGACACCTGACTCTTCTTCCACTAATGGCCGTCAGTCCCCAAAAGATCTGTAGCAGGAGGCAGCACTTCATGGACCTCCCTGTCCATACTAGGATTTTGGTGGCCTTGGTCTTGTAAAAGTCTTGTGCATCTAGTCACAACCACTGTTAAGTTCATGTGTGCAGTAGGGCTGTCACATCCAGGATGCAATCTTGCGATGGGTATCCTCTACCTCTCTCTCTTGCGTGCTTCCATTTCTGGTGAGCCCAAAATACCCCCCTTTTATAAAGAAATCAGATACTTAGTAGAGTTTATAAGAAGGTAACTACCCAGTAAAACAAAATGATACAATTAAATTTTCAATTGGAAAATAAGAGAACTTTTTGGAGTTTGGACCTTGAGATTCATGTTGACAATCAAGTGAAAATTGATCAGTATCAGGAAAACAGGTTCCCTGCTTTCAGGAAACAAGTCTTGGACATAAATAATGATCATGTAAGTTAGAAAACGATTGTTATAATAGAAGGTAATTATGCCATTTAAGAGAGAGGAAGAAGAAACATTTTTCTGTTGGGAGGACTAGAAGAGGTTTCACAAGGGAAATTGCAGAAGAGTTGTAGGGTTGAAATAAAACCCAAGCTCATTTCAGCCTTCCTTCAAAAACCAGTCAAAAATTCCCCTGGTTAAGAACTGTGAAAGCAGTGTTGAGGAAAGGGTTAGAAAGCTAGATGAGATCCTGAAAATGTCACCAAGAGTTGAGAGTTCATTTTTAATCCAGCGGGAAACCTCAGCAGGGTTTTGATATAAGAGTTAGTTACCAAAGCTGTTTCTTAAATTATTCTGACGCTATGTGTAAGTTGGATTCTTTAAAATACTGTGGTGTGGTGGGGGCAAGAAAGGGCTCAATGGGCAAAGGAACTTGCCTGATTAGGTTTGATCCCAGGGACCCACAGGGTGGAAGCAGAGAAACCAACTCATGCAGGTTGCTCTCTGACTTTCATATGTGTGCACTATGGTCTGTGCACACACACGCACACACACACACACACACATGTGCGCATGCACAGTATGAAAACATTTTTAATGATTAAAAATATAGCAGAGATTTAAGACCATTGGAGTGGACATTGTTACCTCAGGCCAGGTGCCAGGAAACAAAGAAGACAAAAGTCAAAGGAGGGGGGGC
Source organism: Neodon shergylaensis (assembly GCA_025134845.1). Lineage (NCBI taxonomy): Eukaryota > Metazoa > Chordata > Mammalia > Rodentia > Cricetidae > Neodon > Neodon shergylaensis. Next base: position 5,518,581 of record JABTXL010005037.1, read on the forward strand.
AGGGGAGGGGGCTAGAGCTCAAAGACCATTGTCAGCAGTAGAAGCTGCTTTGAGATTAAATGTCTATGTGCCAGGGAGTTTAGCAATGCCCTTAAACTGAGAAAAGAAACAGAAAGATGAGACTTAAAGAAGAAAAGAGAAGGGTTCAGTTACACAGTAAATATTTATTGGGCACATACTGTGTGCCAGGCACTGTTCAGGGCTGGGTAGGGTGGATTGGGTGAGAATTAGCTTGAATTTGGAAAGTTCTTGACGTGGAAGAGGCTCTGTTCCCCATCTGTGTGGCTCTGGAGTCAGAGCTGGAGCCAGAGAGTGGGAGTTCGGGAGGAAGTAAAAGAGCTTTCTAATGAACGGTGGCTTTGGCTGGGTAGTGAGAGCCCTGTCGTAGGCAGCATTCAAGCAGAAGATGGTGGCCTTCCAGGAACACAGGGCACGAATCCTTCCTTGGGACGGGGGGAGGGGGGGAGAGGGGGCTGAATAGCCTTTCTGACAGTTTTCTTCTAGGCTCATTTTTCTCATGAGCCTCTCCTCAGTAGCTCTGCAGGTTCTATTATTAATCTGTGGTTTCTCTCAATTATTAAATAAATTACTCAATCTGTCTGCCATTCAGTAAAACTCACACATTTACATCTGTTATTCTTGAATTATTTTTGGTTAGGGCTCTTCTTCTTTATTTAAAAAAAAATTATCCACCCAGTTAGCGTTACCTTTATAGATATTTTAGAATGGGGTGCCTGGTGGATAGGGTTATAAATACCAGAGGAGGGGAAAGGCTTTTCTTGTGCCTAATACCGTTGTTATTTGGAACGAGCAGGCAATGGATTATCTTGACTTGCAGATTATGATGCAGTTTCTATATGTTGCAGTAATTCAAAAAATTAAAAAAAAACGAGAGAGGTTCCCTTGTATGCTGCATGGTGAAGGAAGAGAACAATTACGCTGTGAAGCTTTCCATCAGAAACACTTCCCTCTGGTGCATTTAAAAGGGAGAAAGGCGAGGAAAGAAGGGGGGAAAGGGAGCCTGTAGCGCCAGCCTTGTTGTGAGCTCCGCGTTCCCTGGTGGTGTCTTTTGAAACGTAAAAATCCCACAACAAAATAGCTCGGTAATGTATAACCGGGACGAAAATTCGATTCCGATTTAGGCGCTTTGGTTGGCTTTTGAGTCTTGCTATTTTCTGCATTTGTTTTGACGGCTCTCATCATTCAAGATTGACGCTTGGATGGGTGTGTAGGAGGGAGCAGCAGCAGCAGGCTTACAGCTTGCAGACAAAAAAAAATCTGCCTTATCTGATGGCTATTATTGAAAATGCGAGGTGTAGCCTGGGCTGGGTAATGAAGGGGAGCGAGCGAGGGGGAGCAAGGAGCATGGAGCCGCATACTGACGAGTGTAGGAGTTACTTGATAAAAAGAATTCTGGCTGCTGGCCGGGCATTGCTCACTGTGGAGTACTCACACAGTCACACAGAACGCAGAGCAGCCTAGGCTGACAGCTTGCTATGCCTTCTTCTGCTGCCTGGTTTCGGGGGCTGTATGACGCACTGGTCGGTAGTAAAGATTAATATGTAGGAAATGTGGAGCTAGGATCAAGTAATACTCCACAGCCTCTCCCGGCAAACTATGTGTTACTTCTGACTTCGCTCTCTCGCTGAGAACGTTAATCTGTCAAGCTGGCGGGCTCCTTCGAGAACAACTTTCCCCGGAGCATGATGTGGCAATGCCACCTCTCAGCCCAGGACTACCGCTATTACCCCGTGGATGGCTACTCCCTGCTAAAACGCTTCCCTCTTCATCCTCTTACAGGACCCAGATGCCCCGTCCAAACAGTGGGACAATGGTTGGAAAGCATTGGGCTACCTCAGTACGAGAACCACCTGATGGCTAATGGATTTGACAATGTACAGTTTATGGTAAGATTGCTCTCTGTGGCCACGGAGCCGCCTTTTGTCTGTCTTTGCTTCTTATGTGTCTTCCACGGCTCAGAGTCAGCCTGGTTTGCACGGAAATGGATGGGCTTTATATATGCAACTGCCTCGGAAAAGCGAATGCCTTTAGGACAGAACTTACTGTATGCATGTAGACACTGACTAGAAAATGGGATCTATATGCATCCCTTAGACATGTGTGTTGTATGAATCGGTGAGTGCTCTATTTATAGGCTCTGAAAGAAGATTAACATTTATATTCTCCCTGCCATTCTTTGTGTGATTTTTTTTCCCTATGAATCTGTGATCTTAGCATACAGTTATATTATACCACGCTTCGGCTAACCCTAGATTCTAGAGACATGCTATTTCACTTGGACATCAGCATTGTGATTAAATAGACAATCCGCTTTGTTGACGGCATGGTGATCATTTTTCCTGCTAATCACTCAATAAAGCAGTTTAAATCCTGCGGCCAGCCCTTCATTAGCCAGCCGCTTCAGCCGGTCCATTAACGAGAGCATGCTCTTTCTTCCACATGCCGACTGAGGAGCGGTGAAGTATTGTTTGTTACTTTGGGTGGAAAACAAACACTTGGATCAATTGGATAGAGAGGAGCTGCTGTACCAAATGCATTGATGTCCTTCCGAGTCCGGATCTCTGTGCGGTCTAAACCGGGGGTGTGCAAACTTCCCACTGTGCATATAGGTGAGGAGGAGGATGGGAGGGGTGCAGGCGACAGTCTAGTTTCCTAATCATCCTGAGACCTCCTCCAGTGCTCATCACTTCCTCTTGTTAAGCCCCTTTAAGCCACACCACAGCCCTCTCTCACCTTTCCTTGCATCAAAGGTCCCACCCCACGTGTCGCTTGGTCCCTAAATTTAGGGAGACCTCCATGTCATAAGCATGTAGCACACCATCCGCTTATAGAAATACTTAATGGATCCTCTGAAATAAAATGCTGGGGAGACACCTACAGCATGATCATAAAAACAGAGGGCTAGTCAGACCTTTCCCGTTCCTTTTTCAGGATTGTTTCTCTCTAAACTTGACAGAATTATTATAGATTTGGAGGTTATTAAGATAGTTAAATTTTACAAAAATATACTCACCTACAAGCTTTTTTAAGATGCATAAATCTGGCCCATCCTATGAGCTTTAACTAATACATGCATAAAACCCTTTATGGTTTTCTTGTTGTTTTTCTTTTAATAATGAGCTGTGCACTTATTTTCCTTGTGTCCATCAGACAGTCACTGGTTTGCAGTCGAGACACCGTGGGTGTTGAAATAGGATGGAAGTGGAAGGTGTTACAGCCTGAGCAGAGTTAAGACAGACTTGGGACAATAAACAGATGCTCTTAGTAATTAGAGGAGCTAGCAAACAAAATGAAGATCATTGACTACACATCTCTACGTTGTCTTTCCTTGAAATGGGGTGTCTCATTCCCAAGCCCTTGTCAAATTCACTCTGGCCCCTGAGAAGTTGGCCGTTAGCTTCCCTGAATTAATCGGCCACACTGAAGGACTTTCATTCCGCTTAATTTTCCTCTGAATACTAAACGCTTATGAGCGAATGTAATCTCCCTTCGAAAGTATTTAACTAGAAGGTGATCGCACAGGTTTGAAAGAACCTGAGGGCAAAGTGTGAAGAACAAGCATGTGTAAGTTGTGCACAAAATGTATCCAAAGGGCAAGAGCCCCGAGCACCGTGGGAAGATCCAGTTCCGATCCTAGATTGTGGCTTTGCCTGTCCATTTCCAAGTATCGTATGAAATCTTCCAGAAAATAAGAGCCCCTTGTTAATTCACGCAAGCCAAAGGCTTGCATCAAGAGACCGAATTTTAAAACAAAACAGCTTTAGTTTGCCACGGAGAAGGACTAATTAATTGTGGAAATGTAGCAAATCATAAAACGGTGTCATCAATTAGTCCATTACATGCTGCTGTCATACTCTGTTTGCTGCCGATGTTGTAGGAAAAGGATGCCTATACCTGTATGATAATTATTCCCTGATTGCCATAGTCTGCTAAATGCTGAACTTAAAGCGCACGGTGATTGGCCCGCTTTAAGAATCAAATTTCATTAATGTGAAAATCCGTTAGACCCGCTCGGTCTCCATTCGGCGTCATGTTCTAGCTCTTGTTTTCCGGGTAGCACATTCTGACCTGCATTTATTCTTCCTGTTGCCTAAGCAACAGGCACCATGCTCCCATTAACTGTGATGTCGTGTGGGTCTTATTAGCTTTTGGGAAGAAGACAGAAGACATCACAAGGATATAATTAATGTTGGTTAGATGTGGCAGCATAGCCGTGTGCTTTGTTGTGGGAACATTCTCCAGAGCTAATATTTCGTCACATTGATGTTCTATTGATAAGTTATAAGTTTAAAGTTTTATTGATAAAATAAGTTTAAAGTTTTCTTTAAAATAACTTTTGAAGAATTTATTGAAAACTTATTTTTTTTGCTAAATCTATTTTATATACTCAAGCACAAACACAATATGTGGTTGATTCTATCTCATGGCAACCATTAACTTTAGTAAAGATTGCTTAATAATGATTCCTGGACATGGTTAGAAAAGAAGAAAGCTCCTCCCCACACACTTTTATGTGTCAATCGTCTCTCATCACTTCTCCTTCAGGCTCTTGATACTTCCCCTTGAGTTTACAGATGCAGGAATTATTTTCCTTATCTTTAAGACAAAATCATAAACTTTTGCTGTATGCATTCATCCTGCTTTGTAGAACATTATGCACACAGATTAGATCCAAAGTGCCCTTAAAAAATATAAAATAAATAGAAATGGCTACAGTTCGAGAAGGGCTACAGCAGGACCTCTAGCCAGCTAAGACTTTGGGAAAGTCATGTGTGTGTTGACATCAGAAGTCCTCTCACGCGTCATGTGTTGAAGTCTTCCCTAGCCCCGCCCTGCCTGTCCCCCTAAAGATGTGTCACAATGCACAGCGGTCTGCTTTCTCCACAAACATCATCTACCTGCTTCTCCACAGACCTGGGGGTGCTGTGGGGTCCTTTGAGCCTTGTGACTTTCTTCAGCCTTTGCGGTGTATGTTAGCATGACTGTGTTTTAACGTTGCTTATGTTCCTAGCAAGGAGTTTAGGGTTATATCAATTGTTACACAGGGTGCTGTTGCTTATGGTTTTCCTTCCTCTGCTTGTTGCCACCACCAGCTTTTTCTGAGTTAAATGATTGCTTCCTAAGTTGTCAGAGTCCCAAATCCTCTGTTCCTTTTTCTATGGCTCTGCTTTCTGCCATCTCCGTCCTCCTTAGGTGCTGTCATTTCCTTTCTTTCCCCTGTTCTTTTCCTTCTCAACAGTCTCCGTGCCTTGATTATATAACTTTCCTTAAGGACTACAGTCCACAGCCGTGTGTCTTCTTGGAACTCATGTGGTGGCTGTGTTTTGCAGCCCTCGTTCTATCTCTAGAGTTAGAAATTAAGCTTCTGCTTGTGTATAACTTGTCCTTCCAACCGGAAGAGAAATTAGCAAGTTTGTTTTGCGTGTTGATTTCCTTGCTTTTCTCCCGACTCCTAATGTAATGTAATGTACATAGAAAGCCTCTGGTAAGCGCCGCATACAAAACAGGGTGACGTGGCTGGACCTCCAGTCTCCACACACACAACAGGGTGATGTGGCTGGACCTCCAGTCTCCACATACACAACAGGTTGACGTGGCTGGACCTCCAGTCTCGATTCTAAACTAAAAGTCAGTGTTTTGCCCATGGGAATATGGAGCACTAGTCTTCTTCAGGAACTGAGTCCTCTGTAAATATTTTCCACATACTAGGAAATGCTAATTGCTAGGGACTCAATGATGAACAAAACATGACCCTTGCCTCAGTCAGGGCATCCTGTTCAGAGTGTTTCCTTGCAAGCCCCACAGGCCATTCCTCCATCCACCTAGCCTATAACACAGGGGTCTTGCCCCTCATCTTTTTATACAGTCAGCATCACTCAGCCATTTTTTCCTATATTAAATTATAGTACGTAATGGAACGTGAAAAACATTTGTTGGAGCACAAAGTCAAGGAAAATGGAGATAGTGCTAGCATCAGACACGTAGCAATACTACAGTAGATTGATGGTATAAGGACCAGAATACAAAGCTTGTGTCACCTGGAGGAGGACTGACTCAGAGTCTCGCTATTCTTACTAACCAACGGTTACATTCTTAAATCCTAAAGGGGGAAAGGATAAAATTATATATCATGTCACCCTTTTAGCATCTCCTGTTGACCTATTGACTTGGAATGGTCTGGCCATTTTTAATGTGTTCAGGATGAAGTCTTTATGATGTCAATCATAGGAAGCCCCACACCAAATTGGCATTTTTGTGCACTTGAGTGGGTAACATTCGTAAAGCGCTTTCTGGTGGTCAACATGAGCAGTGCCCATTAGACACTGAAGGAGCCCCGTGGAGCCCTTGTAGGTGATCAGTCTGATCAAAGGATGTGAACAAGTGGAAAGCTGACAGGTACATATTGAACTGAAACTTTTCTTCCACATCTGTGGTGCATACTACATGCTAATGGAAAGATCTCTCACACTTTACATAACTTTGCTGGAATAAGAGTGCTCTTCGTAGCTGCTCTGGTAAAATGACCTCTGAAGTCTTAGCAAACCACTAGACAGGTAAGATGCCAAACCTGTGATGTAGAAAAATAAATGGTCCCCAATGGCTAAGACGAATCACTCCAGTGATGACTTCTTAACTATTTCTCAGGCAAATTTATGAAGTTTCTGTGACGTGAAGGACATATAAGACGAAAATGCGCATTTCCCCCACCTTCCTGTTTCTGAATCAGCCTTGCGTTGAGTGGGCAACCTTATATTGCAGAATCAGCTATGATTTTCCAAACTCACGTAGGACAGTAGTTTTATATTTGCTCTTACCAAAGATTTTTTTCAACCACTGGCATATAAATCTGTTGGTATCTAGCAATCAGTGCCAAAGGGGAGCCATTTTTTATCTGGACAACAGCTTGATTACAAATATAAGAGGCAGCGAGCGCGGAGAGGGTCGTCGGGGCAGAAGGAAGGAAGGTGTCTCATCAGCATGGTCTTGTCTCTCTATCATTTGGTTTGCTCATCTGCAAAAATCAATCTAATGAGGAATCTAGAAGCAATGCTCCTTGGGGTGATTATATTAATATTTTGGGCTGTTTAAAGGTGCAGGGCACAGTGCTGGTGCCAAGAGAGCTATTAATTGTTCCCGTATATGCCATTAGCCTGGGGAAGGCCACTGATTGCTTGTGCAGCACAGCAGATCGGTAATGTGGGCATGTGCTGAAATGGCCATGCTGAAAGAGTGACTCCTGGGAACATCAGCCATGATTCCAGTCTGGTGATGGAAAGGAGCCTTTCCCTCCATCTGGAAGTTACTCTGATTAGATTTTAAAGCATTAAAATATGTTGTCCCATTTTCTAATAATCCAGTAATGTAACTCCCATTACTAACTAATGTTCGCATGAGTTAGCCTTTAATTTAGTCATGGAGCACATTTGCATAATTTGATCTCCAGAATTGCTTCAAATGACCAGATATTTGGGATGAGGAATTTGCATCACGAGCCTAAAAAGTTACTAAAACTGCTGTGTTGCAGACTAATTTTAAGAAATCCAGCCAGAGAATCACATTTCTTCCTTTGCTTTCAAAGAGCAGGTCTCCCAGGCAGCTTGTTCAGTGGCCGTGACCTCCATTTTCTCATTCCCAGGCAGTGCCCTTGCCTCTCTATAATCCAGCCTGCTTCCCAACTTTCTTACTAACTGCTGTGACCTGCTTCTCGCCAAATTCTCCCCCTTTTCCGCCTCACTTCATTCCTCTTGGCCTTCTTAGCTTGCGCCACCTTCCCTCTCCCCTTCTTACCCTCTCCACCCCGCCCCACCCCACCCCACCCCTAGCTATCGGACATGACCCTGCCCCTTCCACCACCCAGTTCTCCTCTATGTCCATGAGGATCCAAATGGGACGGACCTTCTACTTTGCAGACATGCTCCAAGTTCCACGTCTGTTTGCCTTGCTAGACCTCCTTATACCTGGTTTCCATCGCCCTCCAACTGCTCACGACACATTTCCATATGCATGTATGCATACGAAGCATTTAGCTCAGATCTGGCACCAGATCAACGCCTGACAAATGTTAGCTGTAACTGCAGCCCGAGTGATCCGAGGCTCACGTCTGCTTTCATCTACGGGGTTTAGATCCTTCTCATGTGCAGGAGATGGTATTTCCAAAAGCCTGAATGTGACTTTTGTATCTGGGATCCCGGCTGGCCTGGACCCAGATAATTCTCCATCCCTTTCTATCATGTCTTATTTCTTCTCTGTGCGCTAGGGAACTCAGCTGCAGGCTTCTCTCCCGCTGCCTGACTTTGCACACACTCCTCTCTGCCAAAAAGCATCCTTCTTCTCTCTTAACTCCTTTTTATCCTTTGGTTCTTAGCTCTGTTATCCCATCGTTCAGTTGTCAGCTCTCTTTTGACCTTCCAGGTTCAAGCCAGTATGCTCCTTCCCTAGGACTCTTCCTTAAAATCTGCTTCCTGGGCTGTATCACCTGTGCGTGGTCCGGTTACTCCCTTCACCCATTCCCTTCCACCATACACACATGCCGGACCAGACTTTGG
>JABTXL010005037.1:5527157-5556115 GCA_025134845.1 Neodon shergylaensis
AGCAAGAAGGGAGAGAGGAAGGCGTGGGGGTGGAGGGGGAGGCAGCAGACAGGTGGCAGCTACAGGAAGGGATTCTGGGGGCCTGTTTGTTTTAAAGATAATCTCAGTGTGCCACCGCTGAGGACAGTCAGAGCAAGTTCCAGCCTTCAGGAGTCTGACAGAGCTCTGGAGGGGGTTTTGCCCACTAGAGTGTATTTTCAGCAAGCCAACTGAAGAGGCCTGAGATCTAGAAAACACAGCTGTAGAGCAAGCCTGTCTTTGCTCTGTGTGGAATTCCTCTCTCTTCCTTCTTGAGTTTTCTTGAATCCATTTAGCTCTCCTAGCACTGCCCTGTCTCTTAGGGGACTCACTCTCCCTTCCTGGTGCACCCCGTCCCCTCCCCGCTGTCCTTTTCTTGGCCTGGTGCTGGTCCTTATGTTGCTTTGCTGTTCAGATCTCTGTTCCTACTCTCGAGAGTAAGTCTCTCAGAGGTAGAGCCTGGGTCCTATTTAACTTGTATTCTAAAAGTCCAGCACACTGCCTGCCACAGTCAGTTCTCAACATTGGTTGAATGAAATTTGTAAGTACTACGCAGGTTCCTATCAATGAACCTGTTTGATTCTTACCATCTATCAGCAATTACTAGCATATCCATATTTAAAAATAAAGAGAATGAGACTCAAGATGGCCTAAGAACAGTATTCCCAGAGCCTAGCTTACAAAACTGGCTTTCCATGATGAGAACACCTTCTCTGACTTTAGTGAGCTGAGAGGATGTCTTCATCCAGTCTTCAGCTAGTGTTCCCAATGCAGGCCCCTGGGGGCTATTGGCTCTGCTCTCAAAGCTCTCCCAGCCTTCAATACATTGGCTCTTCCATGGAAGGTTTTCCTCTCACCCACCTTACCTTTCCAGCTCCCCCTCACTGCTTCTTACCCCTCACTGCTTCTTAAGAAAACCAGGGCTTTGTCCAACACAGAACCAGTGCTTTCGAGCAAGAATTCACCTTCATATCTACCCACCGTCCTCTAACTGTGTGTCCGGCAGGAAGTCCAAGCTCAGGGCATCAGCAGGGTTGGTTCTACTGAGGGCTCTGAGGGAAGGATCTGTTCTGGACCTTTCTCTTTGAATATGGCCACCTTAGGCTTGTGTTTTGACATCGGTTTCCATGTCTTTGCATGACTGTGCCTGTGTTTTTCTTCTTGTAAGGAAGACCATCACACTTGGTTCTAGACCATCTTAATTGACTTCATTTGAATTGGATTGTTTCTGTAAGGACCCTGTGTCCAAAATACAGTCATATTCTAAAGTACTAGGGATTAGGATAACTCCAACAAATCAATTTCCATAGCTCATTCAGTCATTCCCCGGCCTTCTTCCTAGAGTTTCTGACCTGACCCATGTCTGTCATATACGTTAGGAACTATTCAGTCACTTAAGACCATATGATTTAAAATATTATTGAGAAATAAGGGTGTTAGTTATGGATTACAGAGTTGTATAAAAAGGAGAGAAAATTAAATGAATGATTATGACAGGTTCCCGAACATCAATTTATTGATTTCTGTTTCTTCAATGCATAGAATTAAGTTTCAGGTGGTTTTGTTTTTATCTCCCTTTTATTGAATATTTCCATATAAAGAGTGGTAGGACATCTTGTGATTATTTGCCAATGTCTGTTTTAGATGGTTGTCAAAAAAAGTAGGGTTGCTTTTCTGGATATTTGAAGATGATATTGGAATTCACGTCCTAGAAAATAAAATATACCCCGTTTATTTGATAAAAGTCACATTTCTCGTTATTTGAATCAGGAAAACAAAGTTCCATAAGGAAGGAGCTGAACATCTGGGCTTCCCCAGGCCTGAATAGCAATGTGATCTGGCTGGTTATATGCTGCCCCAGAGCAAAATTAATAGTCACATTCAAGATGGTCGCATCAGTGCCAGACAGCCCTCTCATCTTTCAGAAGGACACAAGAGATCATGTAGACCAATTCAACCACTGAAGAACTGTTGGGTGAGCCTCAGTGAAGTTCTTCTGAGAAAGGGAGAGGGAACGGTCTGTTAGAGAGTCAGAAAATGCAATTCATTGGCTTCCTGGTCAGTCATTATGACATAGCAGAAAGAATAATGCTATACAAAATTTGCCTTGTGCCTTACATGCATTATCTAAATCTTGTTGACAGAAGAGATAGATTCTATGTTTAGTTGTAGCAGAAATGGCTTGGATTTGGCGAGCCGACCATTCTGCGGTCCTGAATAAGGTCAGATGTAACCTATTTCTTTTCAAAACTCTCCTCGGCACTCCCCGCCCTTGGGTTTGTCCTCTTACTATTTTTCCCTTTCTAACAAAGGTTCTCAGAAGAAATGTCTGTACTCCCTGGCTCGCCTTTTGGTTTAGTGAGCCCGGCTTGATGATATCGGCCTCTCCCCTGATCCTGAAGTTATTTATAAATGACGGCCAGTAGTGTGCTGCTAACTTCCCAAATCCAATTTCAGCTTCCTGCTCCCTATTAACCTTATCTACCTATGGCCTGTGATTCTCTTGACCACTGTTCTGCTCCAGTGTGTAACACTTGAGCGTCTCACACCCCAGTGCTACACTCCCTGTCTCCTTTGTGGGCCTCCCAACCCCTGCCTGCACCCTTGATACTCTCTTTTCCCTCAACCAACATGAATGTCGCTACCTCTTATATAGTTTCATGGCTTCCCAAACTCGGTGCCCAAACCTGGGGATGCCCTTACCCCTAAACCTTCTTCCATGGAAAGTAATCAAGGGGGTCAAACGTTGATGGGAAACAAAGTCATATGGAGCGGGGCAGGCAGCCACTGGTGTCGAAAGCACAGGAGCCTTGGCACAAGCACATTCCACTAAGTGGAAGCCAGGGAAGCCATTGTACACTGGATGGGATAGGTAGCATACAACTGGTAAAGGAAGTGCTACAAAGCAGACGGTGGAAGCCCAGACGTAAGCTTGCAGCTGAAAGGTAACTGGGATAGCTGTTTCTATTGAAGAGGCTGGAAGTGTGTTTGGGTATTGAATGGAATGAGGAAGTAGAATAAAGGCAGGATATTGGAAAAGGAAGAGAGGCTGGTTGGAAGAATGGTGGGGAGGAAGCTGGGGATTCAGAGACAAGTAGAGGGATTGGTCAGTAGTAAGGAGATCTCTTCTCCAACTGAAGGGAAGGCATGGAGGATGGCCACTCCTGTGTGTGGAAGCTGGAGAGAAGGTACGGCTGGGTTTCCTCTCATGCTTTCTATTTTCTGGTTGGGTATAGCAATAATGGGGGAGACATAAGAATAGAGAAGATATTTAAAAAGCTAACTCAGGGTTAGTGGTGTAGCTTAGCAGGTATAATGCTTGCTTAGCCCAAAGCCCTAGGTTGAGTCTCCAGCACTCTATAGAACTAGGTACACATAATCCCAGCACTCAGGAAGCAGGAAGACTGGTAGATCAAGTTCATCCTATCTAAGGAGGGTGATATCAGTAAACAGGAAAAAAAATTTTACTAAGAAAATGGGTTAGCACTAGAAGACCGTGGTTACTGCTTACTTTAGACTTGCAGTCATCATGTTTTGTGGAAAATGTAGAAATTGGAAAGACAGTGGCCCTTTAAGGCATAGAGTTGTTCCCAGAGTCTGGCTTCTTCATCCACCTGCGGTGAGAATGCGGGCTGGTCACTTAACCTTTGTGAACAGCATCATTTCTCATGTGCAGAATTGGAGATAGTATTGCCCAGTTTGCAAGGTGACGCTAAGAATTAGATTAAAGCCAGCCGTGTGCTTCTAGCAGGCAGTGAATCACTGTGATAAGAGAATCTGCTCCGTTGAGCTGGCAAACCACTTTAGAATCACTGATTAACTGGCGTAGAGTGTGGGGATGCCCACGAGGTCTCACCAGACTTCCTGGCTCTCACTGGAAACAAGGAAGAGGGCTACGTGACTTATTCTAGGAACACCAAAACATCCATAACCCGTTAGAGACCTCCTACCAAAGAAGGTTCAGGGCCACTGGGAAGCTGGGTTCCATACTCACTGCAGACCGGGATTAATTGGCTCTATGCTCACACCTGGAGAAGTGGGCCATCGAGCTCACAACCTTATAGTACCAGGAATCCCTGGAAGAAAACTGTAGGACACCCATGTTGCTAGAGCCAATCTGGTTCTGACCAATTTAGTCGCAGACCCCTTAAGGACACTTACTCTTTAGAAAATGTCTTCCTAACTATAATTGCTCAGATTATGCTAATTTTTCTTTAAAAGATTTAAAGTGTATTCATTTAATTTTATGCTGATGAGTGTTTGCTTGCACGTTTGTATGTGCCCCAGTTGCACGCTTGGTACCCAATGAGGTCCGAAGAGGATACAGATGTCCCAGAAACTAGAATTACAGAGAGTTTTAAGCTACCATGTTGGTTCTAGGAACTAACTGAACCTTTGTGAAAGCCACAAGTGCTCTTACCCACAGAGTCACCTCTCCAGGGCCTGTCATAATTTTATAAGAATATTTGAATACATAAGAATGTAGTAGTTCCGTCCACAAGGATTAATAATCTAACCTTGCATTCACACTATTCACGTACCACAAAGCATATGAAATATATGTAGCATTCTTAAATATAAATCCATGTTTCAGCACTGTATCTATAATCCTTGACGATGTGTTGACAATCTGAAGTAAAAAATAGAAAATTTTTCTTAGGAAAGCCTTTTTTAATGGGCTCTGGGAAAGTTTATCCATCCAGTCATATGGGAATGGACTGTGTACATACTCTGTTCATCTACCCGTGCTAATTGTGGAAGGGACCACAGAGAGCCATAATATAGTATCTGCTAAAAAGACCCTACAGTCTACTTGGGAAGCTAAGTCTAGCACACTCAGTGCTCCACAGCAATACACACTCAAGTAGTAATGAAAGACAACAGTGTGCTTTTATGGCCTAGGAGGAAACTATGGGAAGAGTGAGGGTTGTAAATCCATGGCTGGTTATGTCTGTGAAGGAAGAGATGTCTGTCATCTGCAGCACTCAGGGAAGGCATGGGGGGGTGGGGCGTGGTCTTGAGTAGCATTTGTGTGAACACTGAGGGATGGGGTAAATGATAAAAAAATAAAGTTGACTGGAGCTTGAACAAATGAGGCGAGATGTGCAAATGCAGATAGTATGTGGAAAACAAACGGGATCCCGGTCAGGCAACAATCCCAGGGGTCAGCTAATGCTTCTGAATGAAAATGTTCCCTGCTTGGCAAAGTCGTGGCTAGGCAGCCTACCCCACCAGTCATCGCTGCTCCTTGACAGGTCTGCCCAGATGACAGCAGACACGTGTACTTCACTGGGGCGGCAAGGACGGTGGGTCAGGCAACATCTGGCTGAGGCTGATTAACTGGCTTTTTCTAGCTAGTGCTGATGAAAATGGAGTTACTGGTTGCATTGGGTGTCTCTCCAAAACAGAAGGTGTTAGCATTGGAGGAGGGTCTAGTCTGTGGTGTCAGGGAAGTCACTGCCACGGCCTGCATGAGGTAGCTGTTACATGTATCCATATCTAGGTAGCTGTGTACAGAGAATGCTGGCCCTCCGCTTTGCCTTGTTGCTTTCACTGAGTCCAGAATTCCAGCACGTGGGATTATGCCAATCACAGAGCTGGTTTTAGTTCCACAAGTAACTTAGTCTAAAAGCTCTGTCTCATATGTGTTTCCTGGCTGACTTGCTCTGGCCTGGTTGGCGTTATCAACCACCACACCCACTATCCTAAGGACTGAGGTTCTATCTCAAAGCCAGCAGAAACCTGTTCTCAGTAGCTCATGCCATCAGGATGTCCTGTGGTTCTCCCAACTGTGCTTCCTGTCCAGCGGATCGTCTGGTTTTGATCTTGGTTTTCAGATAATCTCTGGTCTTTGTTAACACTACGACAAATACTTGCCTTCTCACCCTGCACCCAGGACCACTGACTCCTCAGCAGTCAAACTCAGTTGCTCCAGAATGTTTCGAGATTCCAAAGGAAGAAATATTTGCTCTCTGGCCACTTTCACGGGCTGGATATTGTGGCTTATGAATTGGGCCACGATAGGGACCATAACAAATATCATATATTACTTCTACTCTAGGCACTACTATGCTATGTGCTTCACATATATTAGCCATTCGAATCATTTTAGTACGATAATCTACCCAGTTCCTCCTCTCACAAAGCTTACAGTCTATAAGTCCCCCAGCCCTGTAATTAATTGTAGCTATAGTTGAAGGATGTGGGCTAAGTTCCGGAGCAGAGGTTAGGTTCACTTGAAGTTTTTTTAATTTTTTTTAAGTAGGCCTACAGAAGCGTGGTTGATAGATTGGAAAGATGGGCGGGCCGACAAGTCAAGCCGCAAGGACAGCTTTTCTGACAAGTGGAAATGCCCGGAATTGGCATGGAGGTGCTAAAACCGAGGTGTGCGGGTTACAGATAGCAGAGAGCCAATGGCTGGGTCTAGTCCGCATACAGGAGCAAAAAAGGCCATCAAGCGGTCTGTTCTTGTTCCGCTTCACCTGGAACCCTCCCAGGCCCAGGTAACAGGGAATGGCCATTGCTGCCTACCACCCTGAAGATGTGTACCTCTGCTGCCGCCTCCTCCTCCTCCACACCCTTGGCTCCTGTCAGGGTTTTCACAGAGGATGTCTGCCAAGGCTTCCCCTCTCTCATCACCTCCGCAGAACCTCCCAGGAGTGCTCGGTGTCAGCTGACTGACTGGCTAATCACCAGCTGCAGTTGTAGGTGATTATCCCTGTGGCCTGACAAGGGCCTTCTGTCCAGGGATGATAATTACACCGGCTGCGTTGGTGGGGACTTTGGGTGTCAGGGAGCCTGTTAGGAAGCATTTTGTTGATACTGGTTCAGAAGACTGCTCTGTGGTGCAGAGACAACAGTCTCCGCTAAAAGCTGTAATCAGGGCTTCACAGTTCAACAGCAGTCTGGGGCTGAAGCCTAGAAGGTGAAAATTAAGGCCGTTCGGATTTCTCTTGTCTCACAACCAAGAGGGTGTCAGCCCTAAGTGGAGTCTTTCTTGTGTCCAGGGTCTCAGAAGACTCTTGGAAAAGAGAAGGCTGGGGCAGGGTTGGGGAGTTGGCAAGAGGTGAGTAGATGCCCATGATGGGCTAATTATCTGATTTATGACCTCAACCTCTTTCAGAAGTGGGTTCACAAGACACAAGAGCAGTATTGCCAAGGACAGCTTCAGTGACAACTGCGACAGGGACTTTCAGAGTGATGGCGGGAAAGCCGAGCCCATTGAAAAGAATCAGTTTGAGCTAAAGCCTAGATAAATGTGAAACAGGAAAACGAGTGTACAGTTCAAACTTAAACATAGCTCGTGGCATCATCTCCGCACCCCACAGCCCCACGCTCCAGACACAAGGCCTTCAACATGCCTGTACCTTGTCCTTCTGGCAGCTTCTTCATATGGAATGTGCACCCCGGGCTCTTGGTTTATCAACTTCTGATGGTATTTACTGGACCTCCCGGTATGAGCGGTGAGGGCACCTAGCTGTCTCCGTCCTCGGTACAGCAGCAGATGCGCAATCTCAGTGTACAAACTCAGAGCTTTGACTCCCAGGTAGAGAGCTACCGGGAGAGTCCACTGCCTTCAGTGTTGGCTTCTCCTGTCTTCACAACAGAATCATAAAGACCCGAGGGATGCCTATCGTCCATGGTGGTCAAGTCCTCCCTGTCCAGGGTTTCTCTGCCTCTGTGACACTCTTGAGGTGGGGGACACTCATCGAGAGTAAAAGCTCTCTACTTGCCCCTGCCGATGCCAGGTATTAATAAAGATGATGGCGCTGTCACCACCATTCAGTTATGTGCGCTAAGAAGACGGATGTCACCCTGAAACTTACCTTCTGCTTAGTAATTTAATTGCTTGATTTTTCACTTTATTTTTCTTCCCTTTCATTTTTGCAATTATTTTGTCTATTAGACTTCTATATTCTCCACCAAACTTTTTTTCCAATACACTTTTGTGTAGAGACCCCTCAAGAGACCCTTGTGACTGCCAAATATGTGCAATTCTAAAGCTCCCTCCCTGGCATTACTCTGTTTAATTGAATTTATTATTATTATTGCGTCTTTTTCTTTGTTTTTCATACTGTTGAAGCACACATTCAAGTAATTTTATTTTAAAAAAATGGGAGGGGAATCCGTAAAGAAGTGCACAAAAATTGAATTTCTAAGTCCTTGTAAATGTGAACATGCCATAATTCTTCCCCTGAAGCTAATTAGGGCTGTGGCTTGGTGTGTGATTCCAGGGTGAACCCGAGTTTTCTTGGGTGAACTTGGTGTAGTGGATGGGAGGTCCAGTAATATTAGTTCCTTTTTTAGCGGCCATTTTCCTCTCTGGGAGTGTCAGGATCATCCTACCTACATCCATGTCCTTATGTGTCACCAAAATATGACTAAGCAGCTTCCTTTTTCTTCTTGTTTGCACCTCTTAGGTGCTTTAAGCATGAAGATATATTTTTTTGAAAATTTCTCTTCTGTCCCATTCTCTCTCTCTTCAGATGTTAGACTTCTATAATATTTTCTTGGTATTTCTTAGTCTTTAGCTTGTATTTGCCAACTTTTTAAAAAAAATACATTTATTTTTATTTATGTGTACGTGTGTCTCCATGTGCAAATGTCACATGTGTTAGTGCCATGGATGCCAGAGAGGGTGTTGGATCCCCTGGAGCCAGAGTTTAAAATAATTATGAGCTGCCTAAAATGGGTTCTGGGAACTGAACTTGTAGACTGTGCAAGAGCAGCAAGGATTCTTAACCCCTGAGCCATCTCTTCAGCCCCTTGCTATTTATTTTTATTTTTCTCATATATCTTAGGAGTTTGCTTAGAATCATTAAACTGAATATTTAAAAGAATGTGTTCAGTAATGTTTCCAATTTCACAAAGCTCACTATATTCTGTTCCTTTCTCTGGTCACCGTTTTTGCTTTTCTCATTGTGAACCGTCAAGCATCTCGGGCTCCGTGCTATGGTGAAATTCTTGGTCAGTTTCTGGAGTTGTGCTTTGCTCTTAAGTCTGTCTTCGTCAGCTGTACCCTCTCCTCTGGCAATGAGTGGTTTTCTGTCCATGGAGAAGCCGTCTGGAAGCTCTATTCATAGCACATTTTTGATTTCCGGGTTTCACGCTGCAGAAAGTTGCATGTCCACATAGTAACCAGGGAACCCCGGATTCCACTGCGCAGGCTGTTCTGGATCCCATTTCCGGGAAGACCTTACAAGATGTTTGAGCAAACAAGCTTCTGCTTCATTCTACAAGACCAGAAGTCATGTGTATGTGCATGTGTGTTCGTGTGTGTGACAGAGTGTGTGTTTGGAGGGGTAGGTTTGCGCATCTGTGTTTGCACATGTGTGTGCATGTATTGTATGTGTGTTTGTGTGTGTTTGGAGGTGTGCGTCCACTTGAGTGTGCTCATATGTGGGTACATACACATCTGTGTGCGTATCTGGGTGTGTGTGTTTGTGTGTGTGTGTGTTTGGAGGTGTGTGTGCATGCATCTGTGTCTGTGCTTGGAGGTATGTGTGCACTCAGGTGTGTGCATCTGGATGTTTCTGCATGTGTGTATGGCATGTGTGTTTGTGTATGTGTGTGTGTGTTTGTTTGGAGGTGTGTGTGTATACTTAGGTGTGTGCATCTGTGTGTTTGTGCATGTGTGTGCATGTGTGTATGGTATGTGTGTTTGGAGGTTTGTGTGCACTTGAGTGTGCTCATGTGTGGGTGCATGCACATCTGTGTGCATGCGTGCAACTCTGTGTTTGTGTGTGTGTGTTTGGAGGTGTGTGTGCACTCAAGTGTGTACACATCTGTATTTGTGTGTGTGTTTGGAAGTGTGTGTGTACTTGAGTGTGTGCATGTGTGTGCATATGTGATGTGTGTGTTTCACACATCTGTTGTGTGTTTGTGCGTGTGTGTTTTCGGGAGGTAAGAGCGTGATATAGGTAGAAAAGCAACTACTAAAATCACAGACTTTAAAACTCATTCCCAGACTCTGCACGACTTCCCAGCTTCTTCCTCCAGCTGTCTTCATCTTCTAGGACAGAAACCCGTCTTCTCCAGTGGGAGAACCACGGCATCTACAAACACCTCAGATCTGATCTGCGTCTACCTCTCCGCATGGGCCAGCATTTCCCCTTTCTTCCTGACTAGGAATGCAGTCAGATCTTTATACCTGTATTGGTTTTCTACAATTGTCTTCACTGTTGTGAGAACATAACATTCTTTTTCCTGCTTTTCTCCAAAATCTGAAGAAAATAAAAACAAATCTATAAATCAAGGTTCAGTACACACCTTGAAATAGAAGCTGGGGCTTCTTTATTCATTAAATTATACTCTGGAATGAAAAAACAGCTATCTATGAAAAGCAGTGGTAATATTTCCAAGCCCAAGTTCCTCAAGGAGCCCAAATACTGTTTTTCTCATCCAAAAGTAGCTTGAGGTGATGATTAAGACACAAATTCCACCAGGACTCAAATCCCAGCCCAGCCCTTGCAAGCTTGTTACCATGAGTCAGGTTTTGTATCTCTGTGCCTCAGCAGGCATGTATAGAAAGAGATATGATATAAATCATAAACTTCTCCATCTCCCTCTGGGCTGAAGTGGGGTTTGTATGAGTCCATCCCCATAGAGTATAGGGACAGTGAGCTCAAGAGTTGGTGGTCAAACACCACCTCTGTAGGAAGCAGGAGAAGGAAAGCAGAGGTGCAGTCTAGCGGTCCTTGGGCATCTTCTTACTTAGTTTGATAGCATTTCTTACCTAGCAGTCCTGGAGGAAGTGATGTCCTAGGTTGATGGGGAAAAGACTAGCAGACTGCTGTGACTGTGATTATGGGCAAGGAGCCTGGTTTCTGTAGCAAACCCTTGGATCGAGGAAAGAGAAGAGATGGAAAGTTACAAGTTCACCATTGCTGTGGCCTGCACCGATAAAAGAGCAAGCACTGAGAACCGCTCCAAGACCACGGGCCTAAGCACATCATAGCAGGGCATTTCCTGCAAACCGTGGGCTTGGGTACATGCGTACATCACCTATGAACCATGGACTTAGGCACTGTTAGCAGGGCATCACTTATGAACCATGGGCTTAGGCACACGATAGCAAGGTGTCATGTATGAATTGTAAGCTGAGGCACATGATAACGGGACAACACATGCTTAGAAACAGGGAAAACTGGAAATGACTCAAAAAGAAAACACATGACTATTCAGGACTCTAGGTGAACAATGAATGGCATCTCTTGCTCTGAACACCATTTGAAGGACCATTCCTTCACTAGAATGCTATAAAGCTTCTCAGTCTGCCCTTCCGCACAATGAGTATTTGCTTCATGGACTGTATCTTTTTTGATCTTAAATCTTGGCCTTTTTGAAGTAGATACTAGTAATTCCATGAGCTCAGAAAAAGATAGGCCGATCCTAAACCCAGGTCCATCGTCTTTTCTGTTTTCCATGTAATTATTATTATTATCATTATTATAAGCTCTGAGCATCCCCACCACGTTTGTACCACCTACTCTACTCCTTGCCTTCCACGACTCATCCTTCAAAATGAGATCCTTTGTTCTCAGTGTCCTGCTTAACATGATGGACAGCTGTATAGCTAGGATTCCCCATCACTTTTTATAAGTCTTCCCCTTTCTTCCTATTTCTATTTTCTAACATGAAACAATTTCTGCTTGCCAACCTACGTTTCCCCCCATCTCTCTCCTTTCTTGAGGGCTTCTTGCCTGGATGCATTCTCCCCAGCCCCCCAAACCCAAGGTGCTTCCTTTTCCTTCCTTCCGAGGCCCCCAGAGAGGCCCACATTTTACCTCCTCCTCCTTCCAGCCCCAACACTAGTTGCGGTTCAGCATCTTTGCTTCCCACCAACATTTTCTGTTGCTGTGGAAACTGAGCGGCAGTGCTGAAAGGAGGGGGAGTCTTGGAGTGCAGTCTCTTGCTGGTCTGGGTGTAGGAGGAGATGGTAGGCAGCTGGGGTAGGGTGAGAAGGAGGAAGAGAGGGGAGCCTAGAAAACTCTGGATCAGACACCAACAGATCCTTCTGGGGAGAAAGGGATTTTTCTTCTCTCTTTTCTTTTCTCTCTCTCTCTTTCTCTCTCTCTCTCCCTCTCCCTCTCTCTCTCCCTCTCTTTCTCTGTCTCTCAGCTCAAGAGAGACAGAGGGAGAGCAGCCCAGAGCTGGCTTAGCAGCTGCAGCTCTCGGATGGCTGAACAGAAGGAGGCTGAGTAGGCGGCCCCTGTGGTGACGGAGCCTGGTTCCCAGGCTGCTTGTAATCTGTCCTTAATTTGCCACTGAGGAAGTTAACTTTATGTAGCTAAGAAAAAGGAAGGCTCAGGGGAGCCTTCATCACAGAAAATAAATATGTTCCCATTACAAATGAAGTAACAGGATAATTTACAGTCTCTGAAGATGAGGAGACAGGGAGAAATGGCCTGTGCCTAATGAAAAGTTGAAGCTAAAAACCATGATAAAAGCTTTACAGCCGTGGTGGCCGTGTGAGAAACAGAGAGGGGGCAAGGAAGGACAGAGTGTCTTCACTGGCAGGTGACTCAGAGCATGCCTGGAAACTCGGTTTGGTTTCATTAAAATGTCTGGGAGCCTCAGCCTGTCCTATAGCAGCAGCGAAGGGAAAGACTTGAGTGTCTTCCACACAGCCAGTGTGGAACCAGAGGGACAAAATGACCGAGAGCTAGAACCAAACATTACTGTCTATGGCTACAAATGGAAGCAAAGATTTGTCCTAGCAAGAAGTCAGAAAGTTGAACTGAAGGGACTCATGAAGTCCTATATGATATAACCACTCCTTCCAAGCTAGCCTGTTGACCGCTTCTTGTGCGTTAGAGTTGGTCCTAACCCTGACACACAGGGTGAAGGCAAGGACAGTGAGCAGTGAACGGCCACTGATACCACATAAGTCCTAGGCAGACAGAAGAGACAGATCCACAGACAAAACCTCACTAACAACAGAGTTGACCATGATGAGCACAGGTGTACTTCAGATGCAGGCAGCGGCCCTGGCTTCACTAACTGTGGGAGTCAGGGAATTTGTCTGTGACCCAGCCCTTTCTGTATATGTTTGAAGAGTCCACGAGTACAAAACTGCTAGGCAGAGAAAACTCCCTGCTCCAACAGACAGGAAGACCATGGTAGAATACCCAGAAAGCAGAGAGCTGTAGCTGCAGGGGCTGTGTGAGGCCAGAATGGGAGGTGAGGGATGGGAAGTAGAGTTAGAAAGATAATTTTGGGTGAATAATTCTCCACAAGATGCTGGGAGTGGTAGAATGTCATGAGGTTTTCACACTAACAGTCTGACTTTGGGGGCTGGGCGGGAGCCGAGGCCTGTGAGCAGGGCCTCTGTTGGCGATGTAATGATACTACGGCTACCTGTGGCCACCAACAAAGGAGGGAAGCGAGACGGTGGCACAAAGACGGGTGAAATACGATAACATTTGCCTGTGAGAGAAAGATCAAGGGGGTATCAAAGATAGGTAAGACTGCAGAGATGAATTGAGACTAAGCAAGTAAAACTTCCTTTCTCCAGGAATGTGCATGACACCACCTAATGTCAACTTGCTTGCTATTTCTCCAAGTGGGGGGGGGGGTCTATTAAATTTTACTCTACCAGCCTCCCTACCAAATGGTCCCTAAATAGAAAATGTATCCTCTTCTGTGTTTCATGAAGCAAAAATTATAGGTCAAGATGGAAGTGCAGCAAGTCCCTGAGGATTATTTTGGAAGTTACTAAACTCGTGACAAGCTTCGGCGTGTATGGTACCCACTTAAATACACCATGCTGTGTCAAATGGCAGAGATCGTACAAGCAGACATTGGAATCCCAAAGTCAAGGATGCAGGATCATTTTCTCTCTCTCAAATCCACCATAAATAAAATGTCAGCGTGAATAAGGAATCAGTCCATTGCTTATAGTTTATTTACATAATAGATACGGGAATAAATGCTGAATTTATTCCTGTCATCGGGTTATTTGTGAGCTCTGGTGAATTTAACGGTTTTACCATCTTTCCATTTTTGATGTAGTCATTCCTTGAAAATCTCAGTGTAACAAGGGACTGCTTTCTTTGCTGGGGGATAGATGACCAGGGCACTGTCAAGTCTAGGAAAGGCAGTGTCTTCCCTACTTAGCCAGGCAAAATCTCCTGCTCATCTCCACAGTCCAGCGATGCAGAGAAAGTCATTTACAAGGATGACTCTGGTTTGTCAGTCCTGGAAGAGGTAGAAGATGGGCAGAGGAGTAGGGAGAGCTACCATTGGGATTCTCCACCCCTGTTTGGATTCTGAACTTAAACATAACCCCAATATTCCACAGCGGGGTCAGTGCCCCTCAATCTTAGACCTGAGTCTTGGCCTACTCTTAAGATCAAGCCGGACCTAGTAAGGTGTGTGCCTGTAGCTGCTCATGAAATGCTCACCAGCCCTGCTGCATTGCCCTGGCTCTATTAACTGGCAGGTCCTGGATCCTTCCCAGACCTCAGTCTCTCCCTACCCTCCACACTGCATAAACACATCTAACACATGACTTTTGAAACATCTTGAATTGAAAATTTATTTTTAAACAATATATTTTGATCATGTTTTCCCTTCCTCCAATTCCTCATAGTTCCTTCCTACCTAATTCATAAAACAGACAAAAAATAAGCAATAAAAGAAACAAACATTAGAAAGCAAAAATAAACAAAACCAATGAAATAAAACAAAACGCCCAAGAAAAGCAAAATAAGACAAAAAGTTTTCAAAAAT
Organism: Neodon shergylaensis; assembly: GCA_025134845.1. Taxonomy (NCBI): domain Eukaryota; kingdom Metazoa; phylum Chordata; class Mammalia; order Rodentia; family Cricetidae; genus Neodon; species Neodon shergylaensis. The sequence continues at coordinate 5,541,909 of JABTXL010005037.1, forward strand.
ACCATTGGGTTGGTTTTGTGTTGGCCAACTACTCTCAGGCATTGGGCCTGCCTCAAGGTATAGTTGATATAGCCAGTGAGACTCCATTGGAGAAAACTTTTCCCATTCGCCAACAGCAATCAAGTGCAGAGAGCTTCTTGGTTAGGGCTAGGAATCTGCTTCCACTTCCCCTCAATGCTAAGACCCCATACGGTTTTAACCTGTACATGTGCATGCAGCCATAATCTCTGTGGGCTCATAGAACAGACACATTGCTTTTTAGCCAACGGTTTAACCGGTGGTTTGCTTTAGGCAAAACGACTGGCCTGCCACCTTCTGTCTGGAAGAATGAGGACAGCCTGACCCAGAGCCCCTAGGCTGTGGAGGAGGGAGCATAATCTCTATTCAACCTTGAGTACTTTGTCTTCCAGTGAGTGCTTCCGGTTGAAGCGCCAACTTTAACTGTGTTCCGTTTTTTGGTCTCTGCTACTTGGGCACTGATTTGCCCTCAGAGCACCATCTCCTTCTACCAGTATTGCTTTCCTATCGGTTCCTTAGCCCTTGTTCCATCCCTGTAGGAGGGAGGCCCACTTTTCTGGCCCTGAAATGGTCCCATCTGTCTCATCCTGCTGCACCAGCTGATCGCGCCCAGAAGAATTGGACATGGGGTGTTCTGCTCTTTAGCTGTCTCCCTGCTCCGAGCCAGAGTGGCCCTGTTCCCCGGGATGTTCTATTTCTGATGTTCCAGTAACCTCTCCTTGTGCCTGTCCAGACTTGCTACCATCCAATTCTCCTTCTCTCAGGCCTCAGAACCAAGATTGTTTCTTTGGACCTGGCCTCTGTACTCTCCTCCACAGTCGCGGGATTGGAAGACTGGAAAATTTCTCATAATGCCAGACCACAGGCTGGCGCTGAATGGCTGAGAAGCAGGTCAGAAAATCAAGTGTGTAGGGTTTATTTCGACCAGTGTGAGAGGAATGTACAGCCGAGCAAGCCCGTTCCTGTTTATCGCCTGGAATTCCTGGAGCCTTTCAGACAGGGTCATATCAGCTGTCACTGGGGCTAAGGTCCCCACCTCCATTCCCAGAGTGCACCACAGCATCCCAACAGGAAGTTGATGAGTGTTCAGATGAAGGCTGCCTTCTGCACCGCTGGCAGTCTGACTCAGACTCTTAGGTAACTCGTTCATGCTCCGAGTCCTGGTTCCACCAGCCATGAAGCCCAAACAGACACTAATGACGCCACGCCCCCCCCCATGGCCAGCCGCATGCTATTTATAGAATATTAGAATTCGAAGTAGGCATTTTCAGAATCCATCGTAGTGCAGAGATTCTAATTAGTCCCAAGAGACAAGAGAGTATCGTGCGCATTTGCCAGGTGAAGAAATTGATTCAGAGGAAGTTCTAAGACTGGCCCATGGTCATCCAGCCAGCTGGTTGAAGGGCTGGGAGAATTTTCATACAAATGCTGTTCATTTCCAGTTTTCAACATATGGTTCCCTCATAGAATCTTTTATGAAGCATTTTATAGTGTCTTTTCAAATAAGTTGTCTACATCCCTACCTCGACAAAAGATGATTCCATCTTACAAAAGGAAATGCGATCTGTGGAGGAAAATAGAAGATATGGTAAAAAGAAAAGTTCCCACAATCCACCTGGTGAGAGAAGCCCAGATTAGGAGAAGACCTGCAAGGGACCGTCAGGTCCGCACGGTTTCTCGAGACAAAGAAAGTAAAAGCCAAACGTTTCAAGATTCTGCGGATCTTTGTGCTGCCAAATTTCTAAGACATTTCTTGATTTGGTGTTGCCAGTGGTTGCTGTCACCAAGGGAAATGATTCTGGAATTCAGATTGAGATCTGGTGCTGAGCAGGAACACCATAGTTTTCTAAGTCTCCCCTGGATGAGGCGCCACGCTCTGCTCCTCCAGTTCTGACGTTTCCCTCCCTGGAAATGATGAGCTCCTGGGCGTCTCCTTTCTCAACCACGGAGAAATGATGACATCCGTTTGGAGCATTGTTACCATCTCAAAGAGTGCGGAAATACCAGGATCATGGGTGACAGGTTTAAAGAAACCCTGGCATCTGACAGAAGTATCTGGTGATGGGCTGGTGTGGGATCCCCCTGAGAGTCCAGTTGCCTTTGCATCTCAGTGAGCACCTCCTTCAAGCATTCTCTCCTTTCCATATCTACCACATTCAGCACCCCAGTCTTAATGTGATATTTCACAGGCAAATTATTCAGTCTACTGAGGTGGGAGTTCGCCTGTGGCCTTGCTAAGGGTGGTGCTTGGAGAATTGATATCACCTTCAGCAAAGAAGCTGAAATTATACCTCAAGAAACAACTTCTTCCAGGCTGTGCCAAATACATGGATTCCATGCTCTGGTCACCCAAAGGTTAGAAAAAAAAAACAAAAACAAAAACAAAACAACAACACTCAAAGTGTCCACCACAACTCAACTTAAGCTTTGATAAATACTCTATTGATTTTCAAAAATGTCATTTGCCCCTATGAATACACATTCAGCTGTCATCCCCCCTAATCTGTTAACATTTTGTATGGACCAAACCCAAGCAGATTGTTAGCCTATAGAAGGGAATTTGAACAACGTATAAACTAACCTTCTTGCTTTCCTAGATCAAGCAATCAAGGCAGGTGCATTTCCAAAACATCCAGAGCTATTCGGGAATCCTCTTATAAATAAGTGGGGTGCAATAAATTCTAAAATCTAAAGAGAACTGGAATAGAAGATTCCAGGCCCCCTGAAGCTTTATTTGTGTTCTTTCTGCTTTTCCGGGTCTTCTCAACATCCACGGCTATGTTGTGAGGATGCCATAAAACTCATCAGATCAACAGGACTGAACTTTCCGGTTCATCCACACTTGAAAGGTTTCATGCTTGCAGCTTGAGTGTTCAGGTCTCACCCTTAGGCACAGCTGAGTCTCACCTGCCATCTGGGGAGGCCTGTTCTCATCCTTCTGGGGAATGGGAGCACCTGCCTGGGAAACTTGACAAAAGCTACGTGATACTGTGTGGTTCCTTTCTTGGAGGAGACACCCCAAAAGGAGATACTTACATCACCCATGTTCTCATCTCCCAAAGCCCTTAGGTTAGTCGTAATTTTTTCCTAAGACCCGCAAAGTCTAGGCCCTCTGTGAACTGCAATTCTATGTTGAGATTAGTTTTCATCGAGTTTCTCCAACGGCCTTATGGGAGAATAAAGGAATTATTGCCAGGAACTCTGTACCTTCCTGCCTCCTCCTCTACTTTTCTTCCTCCTCCTTCTCTATAATTTTATGTAGCATCAAAAAGTATTCTAGTGTCATACTGATTTTATCTTATTTTCCTGGGTATGTAATAAAGCATGCCTAGCATTTTATCTTCACCAGCAGGAATAGGCCATCTTTCAACTCTCAAAAATCATCAGGGGTTTGCAATATTTTCTTTTTCAAAAGAAAAGAAAAAGGCTTAGGTCTGTGTGTGGCTTGGTGGTAACATTCTTTCCTAACCTTCAAAATATCCTACCTTCGATTCCCAGGTTCACAAGAGAAGAGAAGGGTGGGAGGGGAAGGGAGAAGACGGGGAAAGAGAAGAGGAGGAGGAGTGGGAAGAGGAGAGGGAGGCTGGGGATTTTTGTCCATCTGTGCTGTTAGAAATTGTTTTCTGGGATGCTGAATGAGGGAGGCTGCTGTTTCTCCCTGACCCTCACTCTCGTTCATCTTAATCTACTTTGACCGACCAGTCACCAAGTCTTACTGATTTTGCCTTTTAAATATTTCTCAGATTCCTCCTCATGGGTTTGTTTGTTGCAAGCTACAGTGTTGATTCATGCTCAAAATCCTTGCCTGACTTACCCTCATCAGTACCACAACCCAAAACTATTGCTGCATCATGGGAAAGAAAGTCTTGGATGTAACATGGTAGCCTAAGAATCAATGTGCCAGAATGAAACAAGCCCAGGGACATTCCTCTAGCGTGGTCATTATATACATTGAATGTAAATTATTTAAGAAAACACTTATGCCCCTTCAGAAGGAACTTCTTCTTAATGGAAGCATGTTGTATTCATTCCTCTGTACCTGGCATTTAGTTATATATGATGTTCATTATGGGTATTCACTTAACTTTGTAGAACGGGTGATTGAAACCTCATTCAAGTCATGTGTTCCCTTACCCTATCTAAAGCCTGTAAAATCTCTCTCTCTTTCTCTCTCTCTCTCTCTCTCTCTCTCTCTCTTTCTCTCTCTCTCTCTCTTCCTCCCTCCCTCACTCCCTCCCTCCCTCTCTCATCTTTCTCCCTCTCCTTCCCCTTTCCTCTCAGTCTTCCCCTTCTCCATGGATTATCCTCACCAATGCACAAGCATATTACACATATGGTATTAAGTTCTAACCTGATTTTAAAATGCTAGTTATGCTTTATTGCCCCCAAGTTAGCACCTTTTCTTCATTAGAGCAAAACCTCTCCAGAGCTCTAGCAGTGAGCTTTTCTTCCTCTAGCAGTAGGCATTTTCTCCTTATCTTCTGCCAAGACTGGCCTAAACACAGTCACCATGATGTCCTTAGGAACAAATCCAAGGGTCAGCTTGTGGCCCACATTTTATCTGCCTGTCAGCAGCATTACACTTGAACTTTTTCTCTTCTATCATAACAGTTTCTCTCAGTTTTCTGCTTTTCTGGTCATTCTTCAGTCTTTCTTATTGGATGTCTCTCCTCCAATAAGATTGAGAGATTGAGTGTACCTCTGTAATTTGGTTGCACTAAGCTTACTCCTTGGTCTTTTCCTATACACCTTTCTATACACCTATATACCTTTTCTATACACTTCCTAGGTGACCACATTCAGTCCCGTGTCCCTGTATTCCATATATATTTAATGACTGTCACAGGTATAGCCTTAATTCAGACCTCCCCCTGATCTCTGGAGTCTGTAGAAGCATTTCACTATAATATCCAAATGCCTTCTGGATAAGCCCACTTAGATGTTTCACACAAACTTCAAGGTCAATGTATCTAGATCTTCTGCCAGTGTTCTACATCACAAACACACTCGCACACACATGTACACAATTACACATGCTTTGATTTCTCAACCTTCTGGTAGGGTGCTGTCTTCATTTTTCCTAGTACTCAAAAGAAAAACCTCAGTCACCTTTGAATTCCTTCTTTAGTATTCCACATATGTTCCCTCAGCAGACTCTCCTCTCTCTAAAAATATCCACAGACTCATGAGTGCTCAATATTTGCCACCTGGGCTGAACGACCATTGCCTCATCCCTGAGCTACCATAGCAGCCTTCTGGCTGGTCGCTCCTCCTTCTCCACCCTAAAGGCCCCCTAAAGGCAAAGTGGTTTTCCTGAATTGCAGGAGGTCTCATATTATTCCTCTGCTTAGAACCCTACATTGGTTTTCCATCCCACAGAGAAAAACATCTGAAATCCTTTCAATGGTACCTGAGACCCCTCACGAGCAGCCTGTGCCTTCCTCCCTGATTTCATTGCGTAGTGTTCTGGCCTTGAACACACCACTCCAGTTATTCCATCCTCCTCCTGTCCGGATCCAGCCAGAACCCTCCAGCACACCTGCAGGGCTGGCTGAAATACTATTTTGCAGAATCAGCCTTTGTCCGGATGTCTCCACCTGAAGAGAGTTCTCACCCCTTGACCCTACGCCTACCACCATTTGTAGACACCTGCTTGTGAAATTATTTGCTGCTTATGTAGTGGCTGACAACCCCACTACTTACTACCTCACACACCAGGTTGGAGGCATCACTAAAATTTTCAATTTTGTTGTTATTTTTGGTCCAGTTGGTATTTTGAGTTGTGCAGGCTTGAAGCTTTATTTTGTCTTGATTCGACTTAAGTCTTTGGCTTTGCACTTTATAGCTTCACCTCTCACGTCTAGAACAGTACCTGGGTAACTGTTGGCATTTGGCAATTGTTTTTGGATGAATGAACAAGCTGTCTTGGAAGAGGGTCCATGAAGAGAATCCTGTCGCTAATATGTATGTTTGCATCTACCATGGCTTTATCAGCGCCACACTTTAAACGATTGCACTAGAAGGCTCAAGACAAGATAATAATAACTCGGAGAAGGATCTGAGACGACAGAGTGCCAAGGCTGCTGAGAGGGCTGCCGGTTGTTATGGCAACTCTTCAAGTCAGGCAAGTTGGCAGGCAGCGTGCACTTATGAAAACATGTTTATGGAGCCTCCTAAACATTTCTCGAAATTGATTATCCATGCATTGGGTATGTTGCCTCCGATTAGGAGTTTACTTGCCACGCGTGCACAGTAAGCTGGGGTTCCTTGCAACGTCCCCTAGAGAGCGTTGTGCTGGCTTTTGTAAATGCTTGCAGACCTGCATTAGCCAACTTAAAGTTGAACAAGGGTTAAGGTGTAACTTGCCAATTAAAAATTCTAGAAGATTTCATGTCAGCATGAGAAAACGATTCCAGAGCTGTGGCAAACTAAACAAACTAAAATAACCTCAACCAAATCATCTTCATGCTTCTTAGCGGATGCTCTGCCATCATCCCTGGATGATTTCCTCTGAAGTCTTCCTTTCTACCTATTATCAACAAATATTCCACGGAGACCTCAAATATGGAATGGGCCTCCATGTATAATATCCCTGTTCCTCTACAGCTCAGACTTGCCAAATATTTTTTTATTAGGAAGTCATAAAATCCCACATTTTTGTCTCAGGCTTAAGAAGACTAAATAGTTTTCCTCAGCGTCATGGAGAAATAGGAATGACACCCAACACTCATCTATCTGAATCTAAAGAACATATTTTTAATATTTCACATGATTCTTTAAAAAAAAATACTATTTGAGAAATCACCCTGAGTTAGCGATGGAGCTTGAAGAGCCTTGATTGGAGGATTGCTGAAATGTCGCTGCTGTGACGTCAGGAGGGGCAAAGGTCAAAGCTACTGTTCCCACCACCGCATCATAAGGGAAAACTGTCACTGTGGGGCTTTGCTGCTCATTGAGTTGGGCTCATTCCGTTTGTCAGCTTCTCCATCAAGGGGGCAACACGACAACTATTTTCCTTCACGTCTTTGACCCCTGGCCACGCACTCAGCGAGCAGCCACTGTCCATCCCATAGGATGGTTATTCTTAGTTTGCATCTGCCAGAAGAGGTAGCGTCACATGATCCTGAACCGACTTCCATCAGGTTCTCAGTAAATAAACTGGGTCATGTCATTCACCAATGCTGTTCTCACAGCACAACAATCTAATCTTTTTCTGCCTTACAGACAGAAGGGGAGATCTTTATAGAATGGAGCACTCCATGGGAGCACCTTGACACACAGAGGCGCATAATGTTATAGCTCTCCAGGCCCTCCCGACCCCTTGTCCTGGACTATAACTTTAACACATTCTCTCCTGGATTCATCTTATAAAGCATAATTGTAATCTCATCAGCCCTCTAACAGGCTTTTGTAGTAAGGCTGTTAAGCCTCCAATGTGTGCTTTCTCCGTTTTCTTTAAGTGGGCACTTAGTGCTATGAACTTTCCTCTTAGCACTGCTTTCATAGTGTCCCATAGGTTTGAGTATGTTGAGTCTTTATTTTCATTGAATTCAAGAAAGACTTTAATTTCTTTCTTTATTTCTTCCTTGATCCAGGTGTGGTTCAGTCGTTGGCTGTTCAATTTCCATGAGTTTGTAGGCTTTCTGGGGGTAGCATTGTTGTTGAATTCTAACTTTAATCCATGGTGATCCAATAAGACACAGGTGGTTACTAATATTTTTTTGTAACTGTGGAAGTTTGCTTTGTTACCAAGTATGTGGTCAATTTTCAAGAAGGTTCCATTAGCTGCAGAGAAGGTATATTCTTTCCTATTTGGGTGGAATGTTTTATAGATGTCTGTTAAGTCCATTTGATTCATTACCTCCATTAATTCTCTTATTTCTCTGTTAGGTTTCTGTCTGATTGACCTGTCCATTAGTGAGAAAGGAGTGTTGAAGTCTCCTACTATTAGTGTGTGTGGTTTGATGAGTGCCTTGAGTTTTAGTAATGTTTCTTTTAAATAAGTAGATGCTTTTATATTAGGGGCATAGATATTCAGGATTGAGACTTCATCCTGATGAATTGTTCCTGTTATGAGTATAAAATGCCCCTCTCCATCTGGATATCCAGATGTTTATCTGGAGGTGCTGTGTATCCAGATGTTGTTTAACTGGAGGTGCTGTGTATCCAGATGTTTTGCTGGGGGTGCTGTGTACCCAGATATTTAACTGGAGGTGCTGTGTATCCAGACATTTAACTGGAAGTACTAAATATCCAGATGTTAACTGGAGGTGCCGTGTGCCCAGATGTTGTTTAACTGGAGGTGCTGTGTATCCAGATGTTTAGCTGAAGGTGCTGTGTACCCAGATGTTTAGCTGGAGGTGCTGTGTATCCAGATGTTTATTTCGAGTACTGAGAATATAGTTAAATTGCCTAGCATTTGGAGCCCTTGGCTTAATTGCCAACATCTCAAAGATAAAACCAAGATGTTTACTTTTTAAAAATCTAATTTATAAAATAATAAATATTAAATTGTGATAATTTAAAAAAAGACAAGAAAGCCAAATGTCATGGATGTCCTGATTGGGCTTCCACTGTCAATGTTGCACAGCCTAAAGTCATCTGAGAAATGGACTAGATCAGATTGGCCATAGATCAGATTGGCCCGCAGGCATGTGAGGGGCTGTCTTAATTATTAATTAATACAGGAGATCCCAGCGCACTGTGGTGGCACCATCCCTAGGCAAGTAGCCCTGGGCTTTATACGAAAGTAACAACTGTATCTACCTCATGGGACTGGGTGGATTTCCATGCATCAAGCGACAGGGGCTGATGGTGTATCTATTATAGACAAGGTTCTGTGCCAGGAACGGGGACTTACGTCAACTGAGAATGTAAGTCATAATTCCTGCCTTCAGGGAGTTTATGGTGGGAGCATAAATGCAACCAGCAACAAACAAGACTCACACTCTAACTGGTGGAGAAGGAAAAGGAGCATCGTCTATGTAACAGTGTCAGGGAACTCATAGAGGAGATTACAGAAGGGCTAACCTACTGTACATCTGTCTGTGTCACAGTGTCAGGGAAGCCACAGGGGAGGAGGCTATACAAGGGTAACCTGCTGTACATCTGTCTATGTAACTGTATCAGGAAGCCATAGGGGAAGAGGTTACAGAAGGGGTAGCCTACTGTACATCTGTCTATATACACAGTATCAGGGAAGCCACAGAGGAGGAGGCTATAGAAGGGCTAACCTGCTGTACATCTGTCTATGTAATGGTGTCAGGGAATCCATAGGGGAGGAGGTTATAGCAGGGCTAACCTACTATACATCTGTGTATGTCATAGAGTCAGGGAAGCCACAAGGGAGGAGTCACAGCAGGCACATGAAACATTAGAAACATCACCTACATGTGAAGACAGATGCTTTCAAAGTAGTAGATGCTGTTGATCACAGACATATTTAAATTATTTGAGCTCTGACTGTCTGGCCTCTATCTTATACACCTCAGAGCATTTTCTTCATATGGCTCATTCCCTACAAGGGAATAAAGATTGCGGAAACCTCTCCTGGTGGTCCCTCAGCTTTGAGTTGATCCGCTCCCTTCTCCCCCAGGCACATCGCAGGAACCTGTTTCCTCTTCGATAAAATACGGAGCACAGTGCCCATCTCGACTAATAGCAACCAAAGTAGATACAGTATCTGAAAGCACTCTATAAATTGCAGGGTGCACTGTAACACAAGGGAACATCTAAGGGAAAAGGTTAGCCTTGGCGAGCATCCTTTTATTAGCAGCCTGGGTCTATAACTGCACTGTCTTTCCAGTAACCAGTAAAATGCTAATAAATCCTGTATGCATAACTGAAACTTATTGTCAAAATTATCCTGAAGCATGATGATCTGATGCTGTTGACACAAGGCCCATGAGATCATATTACTTCCACCATGGTCCTGTTGTCATGGTAACCGTAGCAGGCTGGCAAGAAAGTTCTCTGACAGTTGAATTGGAAAGAAGGAGAAAACTCAACCCACTTCCTGCATTAAATGAATTACAAGTACGTGTAAAGAAAAAAGAAAGAAAATTGCTAACCCTTAATCAACTGCTTTTATTTTATTTATTTTCTACTCATAAGGACTACAGAGCAAGCAGGGACCTCTCTTTCCCACATATCGGGTAACAGCACCTCTATGAGGTTTGCTGGCGACATCTGGGTATTGGCTGTAGGAAAAAAAAAGCCTTAAAATACACATCATCTTATGTAATAGTCTTCTCTCCAAGGCTTGGGTGGTATTAGGCAGTAGCTGAGTCAAACCTCTTTCATGTCTGCTGGATGCAGAGCCAAAATAGGAAGGTGTGAGTCCAGTAACAAAAGCACCCTTCAAGCATGATAAATCCAAGTAAGGCTTTAAATGTACACCTTTTCTATTATGTAAGCAGAATAGCAACAACCTGGGAAAGAGATTTGACCTGGGAGATAGCTCACCTCTTCAGAATTTTTGATATTATTGATAAGTTTGAAACAGTCAGTCTCATGTAGTCGGGTGGTCATTTTACAATCCAGTGCTGATCAACAATTTGTTTTTGAGTTTTGGCTGCATGCCATGTGTCTTCAGACACCAGGTGACTGTAAGACATGGCCTTTGTCCTGCTTGTCTTCCATGGGGGCACAGACCCATAAGCTAGTTGGTTTCCCTGTAGAGTCCCGAGGACAGTGATTGATGGTGCCTTGTGCAGATGGCTCATTGGGCAGAGAGGAGAAACCTCTTTATTGGAATGTAGGGCAGACAATGCCACCTGGGCAGGAGGGTGCCTGTATCAGATCCCGAAAGAAGCCTCTAGGGTCGTCAGAGCATGGAAGCAATGTCAAATTCAATTGTTCTTATCAGGTTCCCTCTTCTTGAAATACTCAAACTGCAGGAAGTGACTGAGAAATTATAGTCATAATTTACAGCCCAATCAGATAAAAATCTAGCCTCCTCATTGATGACAAAGGTCATATTTCAGAAAGAACATTCCAAGCTATAGGATTTCTCAGAAATGCTTTTGTTTTTTTAAAAACTGAGGGATACAGAAGCTTCCTACTTTATGTCAATATACAAAAACAAAGTGAATTGCCATCCCATGTTGGTTAAGCTCAACCTAGTGGCTCAGAAGAAATGAGCATGAAGAGGGTAAATGAAAAAATGACCTAAAATAATGATAAATATTTTCGAACTCTTCATGATATAATTCTCCAGTCAGGACTTCCACTTCCGTCTCCAAGGCAGAAAATGTCAGTTTTCATCCAAGAAACTCTTGGCGTGATTTCTTGGCTCTTTCTTTGATATCAGGCAGGATGCAGTTCTATGATGGCATTGGTTCCCAACCTGCAGTAGCTTCCGTGATTTCATACTGGCAATTTTGTACCTTCATAGCAATCTAATTCTCCTCCTTCTGGCCAATGGCAGTGCCCAGTGAGAGATAACTAGCCACAGTTCTACAGCAAGAGTGCAAAGCTATGTTTGAACCATGCCCTCGCTTCCAGTCTCTCATCTACCTGATAACACAATCTGGGCTTGGGATTTGTTATTAGACAACTTTAAAACCAAAGCAAAGGATAAAAATAAAAAAATAAACACAAGACACAGAAAAAAAGTTGCAGGAACCTACCCCATGCCCAAGGCTGACTCTTCCTCAAGTTCACATCTCAATCATAAGTCCTGTATTTGAATTTAAATTCACTCACTAATCATCTAAGTTTGGGTCAGCATCAAAGTCTCTGGGTTTTGTTTGTCTTGTCTCAAAGCAGGGAGGGTAGCATTGCACAGAAATGCTACGAGTGTTAAATGACCTAAAAGAGTATTGCAGGCAAGCTTGACAACCTTGATCCCCAGACCCACATGTGGAAGAAGCTAACTTTTTTTTTTTTTTTTTGGTTTTTCGAGACAGGGTTTCTCTGTGGCTTTGGAGCCTGTCCTGGAACTCGCTCTGTAGACCAGCGATGCTGGCGCACGCCTTTAATCCCAGCACTCGGGAAGCAGAGGCAGGCGGATCTCTGAGAGTTCGAGACCAGCCTGGTCTACAGAGCTAGTTCCAGGACAGGCTCCAAAGCCACAGAGAAAGAAACCCTGTCTCAAAAAAAAAAAAAGTATTGCAGTATCTCACCACTGGGAAGAACTGTAGAGGAAACATCTGGTCAACCCCGCCCCATGACACTGTATGGGTTAAGAAGCAGAAGGCAAATGCCTAGATGTAAATACTGGCTGTGGAACCTCCTGCTTGGGCACCTCATCATTCCACTTCCTTCTTATTGAACTGAGGGTGAAATGATAAGTAAATGATAAATTCATCATCATCATCATTACACATATTCTGAATTCGAAAATAAGCCCTGCAAAGCAGGCAGGATTGTTTCTGATAAAAGATGAAACTGTGGATGAGAAACTTGCTCTTCATTCTTAGAGATGAAGAACCTAAGGTCTAGAGGAGGTACTTCCCTGAGCAAGGGACTAGGAGAATGGTTGGGGTCATGTCCATCTTCCCAGTGTCTGTTTCTAAGCCCACGTGCTGCTCCATCAGACTCTGCTGCTTCTGGTCAGGGCCCGGTACAATAACAGCCCATCCGCTCATTCACTCTTTGTTAATTGCACTTCTGGTAGATGCAGCCAGCAAGGCAGCCCTTAGCTAGCAAAGCCTGCAATGGAAATTACTTTACCAGTTGAGACCAATTAGCCTCCCTTGTCATTTCAGAGAAATAGGTGTCCTGAGAAAATTAGAGAAAGTCCAAGCAAGTTCTGATGGTTGAGTAACCATCCACAAAGGTCTAGAGGAACTTGGGAAAATCACACAGGCTCGAGAAATTCCCTGGCTTGCAAGGAAGCAACGCTGAGGGCGGGGATACAAACGAGGGTAAAAGGAAGCTAAAGACAGATCCCATTTGTGACTTAACCTTGACCTCTATCTGCAGGATGGGTACTCATAGCTTATTGAAGAAGTGAGAGGCCATTTCTCTTCCCTTCTCCTTCATCTGTCCCCGTGTCCACTCAGTGCCTCAAGGTTCTCGCCTCTACCTTTTTTGCTTCTGGAACCCCTAGAGAAGAATCTTAAATCTTACAATACTACACTGACAGCTTATTTTTTTTCTTTTTCACCCAAACATCTTGACAATTTTTCCCTTGCCTCCTTCATGTTCTAAAAATCCTGTTTCCTTTCTTATCAACCTCCCTCCAATCACTTGCCTTCTTATCAGTCCTCCTTTTAGATTGAATTCTCAGCCTTCAAAGCAAATGTAAACAGATAAACCAAAGCAACAAGTGTGTTATTCTTCTTCGTGTAATCTACGGCACTGTGTTCATGTGCCTGAGAACCATGGTTCTCAGGGTTATTCTGTCATTTTCCGGGGGAACTTCCCCATATTTCCCAGAGCTGGGAGCCCAAGGATGGTTTTGTAAGATTGTCTCGTGCTTTCAGCCAGTTATGGATTGATTATTTGCGTATTGGCTGGTCACCTATAACTCATTAGTTACTGTGCTAGTCACTGTTGATACTACAAACATTTAGACCCCTTCAATCCTCTAGGCACACAGCATAGCTGGAAAGGCAGCAGAGGCCCTCCCACTCTCCGGTGTGATGTGGTCACTGTAGAGCACTGAATGCATTTTCCTTCAGACTGGCTTCAGCTCTCAAGCTGAAGGCCCTGTCCCACAATTGTCTATCATGCTGTGTCGTAGGAGAAAGCTCATTGGAGATTGGGGGGAGACGTTCTATGCTGTTCTTGAAGTCTCATCTTAGTAATGAACTACCTCTTTAAGTTCTCTTCCTCCTGCCAGGCCCAGGAATGGTTTCAATGAAAAAAAATATAGATGCAAACATATAGACATAGATATCGTAGATCTTTTTGTTGTTGTTGTTGGGCTTTTGTTGTTTATTTTTGTTGTTGTTTTGGTTTTTTTTGAGAAAACGTTTCTGAATAGCTTTGGAGCCTGTCCTGGAACTCATTTTGTAGACCAGGCTGGCCTCAAACTCACAGAGTGAGTTAATCCCGAGGGCTGGGATTAGAGGTGAATGCCACCACTGCTTAACCATATCCTAGATCTTAAAGGTTATAGTGGACATCTCTACATTTAATTTTGGGTGGGAAGGGGGAGAAAGAGAGGGGGGAGGGAGGAAGGGAGGGAGGGAGAGAGAGAGAGAGAGAGAGAGAGAGAGAGAGAGAGAGAGAGAGAGAGA
>JABTXL010005037.1:5561523-5621681 GCA_025134845.1 Neodon shergylaensis
GGAAGGAAGGAAGGAAGGAAGGAAGGAAGGAAGGAAGGAAGGAAGGAAGGAAGGAAGGAAGGAAGGAATATAGATGTTCAGGCTAGAACTGAGCACTCAACAGTCCCCTACTTGGCAGTTGCACTCTGCTCTGGCCACTGCCAGCTGCAAGGAGAGGTTTCTCTAAGTCTCAGGGCTGCCCTAGCTAAATAGGCAGCTTAACTATGTATCCATTTATCAAAAAATCCTAGTAGAATTCCTCGTATGGCCTGCGACCTCTCTGACCATAGGCTTTTTGGCACCTCATGTTGGGTGCCAAACTAAATTGAAAAGTCAGAGATAGATATTGGGGTTCAACCAGAAGCTCAGAAAAAGCAAAGTAGCCAGCCATTGGCTCTTATCTTGACCTGAGTCAAAAATGGCGATCCTGCCTCCAAGAGACCTCAGGATGAGAATGTGTCTGAAAACTGTCTCCTCCAGTCTTTTATTTCTCTCTAGTTCTGGGATTAAGGGCGTGCACCACTACTGCCTGGTTTCTATGGCAATCCAGTAAAGCTACTGGGATTAAAGGTGTGTGTCATTGCTCCTTGGTCTGTAAGACTCGCCAGTTGGCTGTTTTACTTTTCTGATCCTCAGGCAAGCTTTATTTATTAAAATACAAATAAAATGCCACTACATTTTTGACCATGTTTGCCGAGGACATTTCTGCCATATTTGCCACCTGATTCGTGTCCCTTCATGAAAAGCATTCCCTCTTGGCTTCTAGGACAGCATACGTTCTGTCTTGGCTCATTGTCTCCTTTTCCCCCTCATCATGAAGGTCCCCAGCTCTTCTCCACGGGAGCTTCATTCTATTTCAGTCACAGCCACCACCCAGATATGGATCACTCTCACATCTACAGCCCCAACCTAAAACTCCTCCTAACTCCCTACCAGAATCCCCTGCCCGCTCTACAGCCACACCCCAAGGAGAGCACACCATTCCTCCATCACATCCCGAAGTTCTGCCACCTTCTGTAGTCTCTCTCACCCCCTTTAACATCACAGCCGCCTTTGGCTCCTACCTTCCACTCACCACGCCTCCGTTACTCAGCAATCAAATCTAGCCAGTCATAACCGTCGCTGTTGTTTTTGCGCCACTGTTGCTGCTGCGGACCATCCAGACTTCATTGCTTCCTGCATCATTTATATGAGGTTCTCTATATGGCCTTTATCCTTTCAAACTGCATTTCACATCCCTACTGGAGTATACTCTCCAAACTGGAAACCCAGTTCTCTCCAGGCAAAACTGACAGCTACAGGCTACCTCTTCTGCCTTGCTGTTGAAAAGCTCACCGACTTGTCTCTCCCTGTTGCTCTGTTTTGTTAAGATGGTTGATTTTTCACTCTCAGAATGATATTTCTTTCCTCGATGCCTTTGTTCACGCTGTAATTGATTTGCACAGGGCTCGCTCCACTTTCTGAATCCCGATTAACGTGTACACGTCATTTAGTATTATAGTCGCCCTGCCCAAAATGTCTGTCTTAATCTATGCCTGTGTGCTTAAGGAACATGGGAAAAAATCTGTTAATGTGTCCTGTGTTCCCACCTCAGCTTCGTCACACCTCCACTGACTTTAAGCTCTTTTGGAAGAGAGGAATATATTATCTTGATCTCTTCACCTAGTCTATGTAGCATGGTCCGTATGTATTCACTTCATAGAGGTTGTAAACTGGTGCTGTGAATGAATGAATGAGTGAGTGAATGAGTGAATGAATATATGGTGAAACTCCGTAAGTTCAGACGAACTTCAGTGTCTCTCATTATTCTCATAATTTTTAACGAGCACTGGAGGTAAATCTGAAAGTTATATCTGTGTGGCTAATGAGCAGTGGCACTCCACCCTTGTTAGATTGAATGACTCTCCTGGTTGCTAGTGGAAAGGCTTCCAAGTCTCCTCTTCTACCTTTCGGAAAGGTGAAGAAGAAGGCACTGATTAACTAGTTAATGAGCGATTCACGAATCAGTCCGCCCAGCCAGTGCTCCCTAGCCACGGCCAGACCGCAGGCAGAATGACAGCAGGTCTATCTGTGGAACAGTGGGCCAGAAACCAGGCTGTTCTGCGATGTTTACACCTGCGAACATAGGCAGCCACATATTTGCTGGGTCCGGTGCAAAGAGAAATCGTAGGGCCCCTTATTTACAGACAAGGAAGGATGCCATGGGAACACACAGAAAGCCTTTCCTGGGGTCGGTATCTAGACGGCTGTGGTGGTTCATTTTATTTGCTGTTTAATCTTCTAAGAAAAAAATTAAAATTTTGTATTTTAGCATGAACCTTGCCATTTGTTTTTGCATTGTGCAAATCCTGCATTTAAACGCAGATATTCAAATAAGCATCTTCTACAGTGTTATCAGAGTTTCACGGTGTATAGTCTGGTTCTTATCCACGGATGCCTTGAGTTGGGTGGTGGAGGGATTGCAAACCCAGGAAGGCTAGAAGGGAGACGTGGAGCTGGTGTGGCAAACAACATCAAGCAACAGATACTTGGAGGGAGAACACAGACCCCAAGGCACTTTGGACCCTGCCTTCTGATGCCAGGTCCGGAGGACATCTTGGCCCTAGATCTTTCTGACTCATGCCACACATTGTAGGAGCAGCATCTAGGGATGGCTCACTGGGTGCATGTCTTGCTCAGGGACCCATCTCCCAAACCCACAACAGACAGGGAATCTATCTCCCTAGAATTTTGGAGCCTCTGTACTAAGATAGTCTCTGCTTGTGATTCTGGGTAGCACCCAGCTGGCATTCTACCAGGTGCAAAGAATACCCAACATAAGCCCTCTCTGAACCAGATCCCTGCTAGGATAATGAATAACAGCCTTGTCATGACCAAACAGGGGTCAGGAGGGCAGGCAAGGCCCAGGGCAATTGGAAGCAGTAGAGAGGGTCTGTGCTAGAACCATTCTTGGGAAGCAGCAGGTAGAGGGACCCCTCATGGGCTGAGATGCCAAGTCCCCAGATCATGCTCCATTGTCCCACCAGACTTCATTTATAAAACACAACTTCAAAGTAAAAAAAGAGAAGGAAGGAAGGAAAGAAGGAGAGATACAGAGAGAGAGAGAGAGAGAGAGAGAGAGAATCCAAGACAGTAATCAAGGAACATAAACTCCAAGTGTGAGGCCCTGTGTGCCTGGAACCCTGCGAATTACCCAGTTGAGTGACTCACCCATGGCCACAAAGCAAAGTAAATGGCAGAGCTAGGAATAAACCTGATTTTTCTTCCCCACTACACATGCCACCTCTTTCAGAAGAGGCTATTTCTGGCAAAAACAACACAAAACTAGAAGATTTACAGTGCTGTGTTCTTTTAAAAAAAAAGTACATCCTGCAGGCACCCTTTATTTATAGCAATTTTACTTTATGTTGAATAAAGCCACTTCATACTGATTATATCACCACGTCTCCGAAAGGAAGGAGAGTTGTTATTCCCATTCTACAGACGGGGAAAACATTCACTCATCCAGACTCTCACTGCTAATAAGAAGGATAACTGTGCTTGAGACTGTGAATCCCACCTCTTTATCCTTTTTCTTACGAATCCACAGGCCCTAGGATGGAATTATGGATGAGAGTGGAGATCACTAAGCTGGTAGGGGAAGCCCGCACCCTCAGACACCAGGGGAACAATCCCTTGTGACTAACACTTATCCACAGAGTGGCAGAGTTGGGGAGACCCTGTTTCCGACACCCACGTCCCTCCAACCTTGGCAGCCACAGCAGCTCTGCTGCTTCTTGGCTGATGTCTCCGGAGTTGTTGCTTATCTCTGTGATTCTGAAGTCCCTAGAATGGGGGCAGGGCAACATCTGTTTTATAGACCTGTTCTGATGATGGCAGCGCCGTTGACTCTCGGGGATTAGCGGTTGTTATCGTATAATCATCCTCATTTGCAGTCAGCAATTACCAACAGAGCCCGAGTCCCCTTTCCCTCTCAGACTGAACAGTTATTTGAAGAAAGTGGCTCTCCTGCCCCAAACAAGAAGAATCATCTTTTCTTTAAAGTGGGGAGTTATATGAGGACTCACACACTGAGACCTCCAGATGTGTTTGGAAGGAACATCTGGTTCACCTGATTCTCACTATGTGTGCAGTTGAGAAAAATATAAGGCCTAAGGCCTCAGGGAGTTGAGTGATCTTTCCCGTGTTTATATAATTCATTTTTCAAATAAGCCAGGACTCTTAATTTGGTGCCCATTCCTGAGGAATATTGCTTCTGTTAGATAAAACAAAACCCCATTACTGCCGTTGCTTTGAAATACTGATTTTCCATAATGTGGAATGATTAACATAGCCTCTGTACTTTGTCTTTTATAATTATTCCTGATGATGATCATCATTATTCTGTGCAAAGTGATCTAAATTCATTTGCCCTCCCATACACGTACATCGAAGGATATACTGGTATTATTTTCACAGTATGTTCTCTTTCTCCTGCCGGATAGGAAATATTTCTGAGCCATATGGGATCCTAATTCTCTGAATACTTTTAGATTATCAGATGTCTCCACTGACAGTCCTGGATAGAAATCAAATCATGAGAATTTGCAAAGCTGGAAAAAAAAATTTTAAGAACATTTTGGTGTTCTAGTGTCCTGGCAAATTGCATCTTTATCTTTCCTTCAATTAGTGGAGAAAAAACACACACATCAGGCATCCGGTGTATTGGAGCTTGCTGCCGGGACTTTTCAGTGCTTTGGCTGAACCCTTACGTCCCCCATTGAGCCTTAGACTGCATTCTCTTATGAGCCTGTACTTCCTGTCCCTGCTTGCATGGCACTCATTGAAGCATTAGTTTTGGTTGGCTCTCAGCAAACAAGAATTGGGGAAAGGCAAAGATGTCAAATCATGTCCCTGTCTCCCAAGAAGCTTGCCAACAGGTAATGGAAAAGAGAGATCTGATACCTAGGAGAAAGCAAGCAAGGATTCTAAGGCTGTTTACCACTTTTTCAACCTAACTGTGATGTATCCGTTTCTAAATAATATACATTTGAAGTTGATTTCCTGACAGTTTAGATACTACTGGAATGTGTTAGAACTTTTCCTTTAGCCTGAAGTCTGCTTTGTGCTGGGAGTACTCTTGTCCATGGAACCTGCCCTAGAGTGTGTTTGAATGAATCTTTCCCAGCAGGTACCACAATTGCAAATTGCTTCTTTGGTTCTTTGTTTTGTTTTGTTGAGAGAGAGAGAGAGAGAGAGAGAGAGAGAGAGAGAGAGAGAGAATATGAAGTTGGGTGTAGAGGTGAGGGTGAGGTGGAGCTACGAGGAGTTGGGAGAGGAGAAAGAATATGGTCAAAATATAGTGTAGGTAAAAAGAAGTTGAATAGAAGAATCAAATTAAAAATCAAAAATTAAGCAAGGGAACCTATAATAATATTTATTATGGGAATGGACTGCTTTCTTTTTCTTTCTCTAGCAAGGTTGAATGATATGAGGATAGGGAGGTTTTAAGGTAAAACAAGCAAACAAACAAGTAAATAAATAAATAATATGAGTGTCCTGCACGTTATAGATGTGTGGTAAGAGTGGACGTGCCTTGAATGGACCTTCCTCTTGTGTTCAACCTCCAGTCCAAAGGTGTGATTAACCAGTCTGCAGACAGATCTAAGGGCTTCTCTTGTCTATGGCATTGCTTGATTTTTGTGGTAACTGCTCAATCAGATGGTTCAACTTTCTTGCTCTGCTGGGATTTATCTCCTCACACATCGGTCAAGACTCTGGGGTGAGCATTTCCCCATCACCACCTCTTAAAACTGAGATGAGTCAAGATGAAGTTTTCATGAAGAAAAATATTTTTTATCCAAAAGACATCTCAGGGGAAAAAAATATCTTAAATACCAAACCCAAAAATAAGAATAGGGAAAAGTCAGGAATATTCCAGCAGCCAACTGTTTCAAAATCATGATCACCATTTACTGTTCACCGAAGGTGTGCTAGACCACAAAAGATCTGAGCATGCCCTTCGGCATCTCAAGAGCTCAGGGCACAGCCACACCACCCAATGCTCTTAGTGTTTCAGCTCAGAATGTGTAATGTGCTAATATCTTGAGTGGGGTTTTGAGTCTATCATTCATGTGTTATATTGACAAAACACCAGGCTTATGTAAAATTATGCCTCACACTGAGTTCTGACTTTCCATAACTTCTGGGTACCTGATGTTGCAGTTGCCAGCTCAAAGCTGCTCACAGATATAAGAAAGTGCCAACCTCATGAACACGTGGCCACATCATATCCAGCCACTGTTGACTGAAACTGAAATTGAGAGGTGAAAGGTCCTTCAATAGTCTCTTCATGAGACTTGGCCATTTCAGGTCAAAATGAGATGAAACAGTGCAATACATGAAATAATATATACACATATGTAATGTATGCAATAATATATACATATATGCAATATATGTAAAATATATGCATATGTGCAATGTATGTAATAATGTATAATATGTATTATTAAATACATGTGATGATATATTTTACAATTATTTAATGTATTATTAAATATATGTAATAATATAGGGAAAAGTCAGAAATATTCCACCATATAATTATAATTATATAATATATTATTACATATATTGCAATATATACACACAAACACTATCTCATACACACACACTTGATTCTGATAACTTTCTTTTCCTAACGTCCCTTCTTTGTCACACTTGGGTTCATCAATCCCAGTCTGTATACAATAAAATAAGGCAAACAGTAAATACCCATCGCCTCCTTCTTGACTTCTGTTATACAGCATGAGACCCGTTCCTATCATTATTTTCACTGACATATAAAACTGGCCAGAGATGCTCAAATGTGGAAAATGGGAGAGAGCTTGTGTATTCAGGCTCCTCTGCTTCCAGATGTCCAGTGGAACCATCCATAACTGGAAGTCAGAGGACTGTGGGCTCCCCTCTGTCGTCTCTCCATAAAGTATGCCTCTGTATGAGCAAAGTCCACAGGGCTTTCTAAAGGGCACAGAAACTGGCAAATGATTTGTTTTTCCTTTACACTGGGCATGCAGATGCATTTCTGGAAGTTTCTCCGTGGGCAGATCTGTCACGTGTACAAACACAGCTCCAAGGGGGCTCAGACGTTGAGCAGAGTCAGACTTCGAAGCAGCAAGTAGCAAGTGAAAAGGGACTCAGCCTAACAGCAGCGTGCGTCACAGCCTAGGACTCAGACTGCCAGGGCTCTCGCATGAATGTCTTCAGCCTGGGTACTGCTAAAGCTTTCTCTATAGTTTATCGACTTAGAATCTTTATCATATACTGTTCCAGTTTATTTTTTTAAAATCTTGAACACATACGCAATGTGTTTTGACCAAATTCACTCCCTGGTTCCTCCCCAACCTCCTCTCACCATGTTCCTCCCACCCAGTCTCCCTCCCAACATCATGCATTTCTTTATTACAATCACTGGCTCTAGTTGAAGCTGGTACTGTGTACGTGACATGGGGCTACCCACTGGAGCATGGGCAACCTACCCAGGACTGAATCCCAGAAGCAAACTGACTCTCCTTCTTCCAGCAGCCATCAACTGCCAATGGCTCTTCAACTAGGGGTGGGGTCTTATGATCCCTTCCCCCATCTGCATTATCATTTTGCTCGGCTTGATCTCATGCACGTCCTGTGCAGGCATTCATTGCCACTACGAGCTCACACGTGCAACAGACCCATCCTGTCCAGATAACGCTGTTTACCCATCATCCTTCATAATCTCTGGCTCTCCCAATCTTTCTGCCTCCTCTTTCAGGACGATCCCTGAGCCTTGGGCTGGGGGTATGTATGATATAGATGTCCCATTTAGAGATAAACCCTTCACGGTCCCTTCTCTGCAGGCTGACCAGGTGTGAGCCTCTGTATTGAGCTCTGTCCACTTCCAAAAGAAGCTTTCTCTGATGAAGGCCGAGAGTGGCATTAATCTATAGGTACAAAGCTGAGTATACAGAGAACAGAGCCATGTGATACTAGATCCATTTAGCAACATGATAATAATAGATTCTCTGCCCAGGGCCTGTGACCCACTGTGATGTACCTATGACCTACTTTACCATCTGGCTCTTCTCATTGGTTCCAGGGAAAGTTTATATTTACTTTGAAAGTTTGACTCCCCGGAGAAATCAATCCACATTGTTCTCTGAAAGGTCAGATTTCACCTCCTTCAGATAGTTGATGTTTGTAAGGCTGTGTTTCCGTTTGGGTTGTGGAGTTCAATATGTCACCAGAGTCCTTCATTTGTACATTACACTGTCACCAGATGAGCTGATTCCAAATTAGTTGATATCCTTCAACTCGTCCTCTTGTGGTTGGAATAAAGTGAAAGTTATTGGGTTCTGCAAGTCCCTGGATTACTCACACCTTACCTTGGTTTCTACTCCAAAGTCTCTTCATCTTCAGCCAGTAAATGCTGCTTCTGTCTGTCCCTACATCTTTGGCTCTGTTCCCACCTGTGCCTTTGTACCTGTTGTGACTTCACCCAGTAATGTCCCTTCCAGTAGTTCTTCTCGTGCCTCTCTTGAGTCCTTCTCATCATTTAAATTCCTCCAAAAGCTTTCCTGCCCAGTCTTCCCAGCACACAGGTCTTCTGGGTTTAGTTTTGTTTAATCCCAGCACTCCATTAAGTTCTTTAGAGCAGCTTGAGTTTCTGTGTGAGCATGCACACATGGTCAGCTTCTTTGTGCATTGCGTTTTTTAATTCTTCAAAAAAGTTAATGGTAGCAATTTTAGAAGTTATTGTGTGCAATTAAAAAAAGCAAAATGATTAATGGCACATAGTAAATATAAGACCATTATATCATAATTCATATGGTTTAATTCAATTATTTTCCTGTTTTATCCACTGAACTTTAACTTCTAATGTCAAAAAATCGTGCCTGAGACAGAGGAAAGGCTCAAAAACCGAGTTGAACAAATTTATGTTTATGATGATTACATGAATGATCTGGACTGGGTTCTGTTGGTTCATTCCCATCTTTCTGTGACTTTGTCTCTAAAGCCACCCAGCGAAGCAGGTGAAAGCATGGTGCCACCTTAAATGTCAACTAATGTAGTCTTCCCGGCAACCTTATTTCACTCAATACTGCCTTTACATTTCAGAACAAATACTTCCTCTCCTTTCCTCTTCCCTCCCTCTCTTATCCTTCTTACTCCTTTCTTCTTGAGTTTCTATAACCAAAATTTATCTGAACATACTTCTCAGTGTCAGGAAACCCAGTCTCCTTTGAACCTAGACATGTCTGTTCCTTGTAGACAGTCATTTCTGTGGATTATGATTAAGTTGCTATTTTGACTAGATTCTCAAGAATTTGTCTGCCTTCATGGTCACACTTTCCTCAGCTTAGATCACCTTTCTCAGAGTCCCCAACTCACTCCCTTTCCCCTCCATCCTTACCATAGTAGCAAGGGACACAAAAACCATCCACTTGTTCCCAGACACCCTCCACCTTAATTCATTCCTAGACATCTTCCTTCTTCATTCTGGCTTTAAAAGATCTAAAGGAGTTACCCAAGCATGCCTCTGATCTGAGACCTTCTCTTCAGTTGACTGACCAGTTAGACATTTATCTGACAAGGATCTGCAAGGAGAGCTGGATCCCTCACACCAACCTGCCACCAAACTGATGCTTCCCTCCTCCCTGTGTGTACCCAGGTCAGAATGGGACAAGTTGTGTGGTGCTCTAGCCACAGCACCCTCAGTTACATTTATTAAGAGGCTTGGGTGTGGATTTAATAATCTGAAAGGAAAACTAACTACTTGACCTTTCAGATGGTATATAATTTATTAGAAATAAAATGTTTTAGAGAATATCCATGGTCCTGGAAATCGATTATGGGCATGGCTGCATAGCTATTAACTGGAGAAAACATCTGTTCCTACTTGATTCTCTCTCTGGAGCAAATGGAGCACTATCTTGAAGTCCAATAGAATAAAACACTGATCTCGGATTCCTCAGACACTGAGTATGTAAACTTGAAATGATTTCATATTCCCAAGACTAAATTGTCCTCATCTCTAAAATGAGGACAATGCCACCTAACTTTTTTTATAAGATTTTTTTATAAGATTTACAAATCAAGTGGGCAGTGTACTGGAGACCATGGACATGTAATCATTGGTATTTAGTATTCCCTCACACCCCCAGCCAGAGGCGTGTGTAAGAGGAGCCCACTGGAAATATCAAGGAATCGTGTTCTCCCTCAAGCAAGAGCAGAGTGTCCACGCTAAGCCAGGTGCTGCTCCATTTTCTCTCAAGAGGCTTTAGGAAATGAATGTTCCACATATTAAACAGAAGAACAAAACTCAGCATTGCCAAGATCATGTACAGCCTACTCAAGGAAAAAAAAACTAACTTCACAGCTTGTGATTGGGAAAGGACACGGGGCAGCTGCGAACTGTTTTCCTTTCGTCTCTGCTCTTGGCTTGTTCTTCTAATGACTCGCCTTTAACACTCAGCCCGCATTGCAATGAGAGCAGAAAAAGTAGAACCAAGGTGTCCCCTCCAACCCCAACGTTACCCCACAGTCAGACTTAACCGCTGGCAAAGACCATGAAAAGAATCTAATAGCCAGCTGCTCCTCTGGGAATGGTGGGAAACCAGCTAGACACCATGCCGCAACAGAAAAGTTAAAGTGCCATGCTTAGTTAGGGAACACTTAAACTAGAAAAGCCCATGAGTCCCTGGAAGCCCTGATTCCATGATTCAGTGAACAGAAAGGACCTGAGCAGGGGGCGGGATGGGTCAGGCAGTTTTCTAAATGATCTTCTACAGAGAGGCAGTCACTGATGCTTAAATGCCACAAAACCAGACATAAAACACACTGGGGCACCTGCTGTTATGTAATTTCATATGCTTTTAAAATAGAAAAATACAAATGACTTAAGCCAAACCATTTTTTGTTTGTTTGTTTTGTTAAACTGAATCTCCCCTGGCCTGCATTGGCCACCCTGGAGGTGCTCTGAGGTCATGAATGAGAGGGACTCAGTGCCTGTTACCCTCAGAGGGCGACTCTCTGGGGTCATTTGTGAAAAATAGTCCTCAGCTCCAAGTTAAATGGAGTTGAAGGAAGAATGAAATACAGTCACATAGAAAAGGCACTTTGAATGGTGCTTCGCTAGCATGTAGAAAGAATTCAGTACAGAGTGTTGTTTGCCTCAGCTGCCACTGTGTAAATGCTGAAGGAATTTAAAACACATTCAGTAGATAGATAGATGATAGATATATAGATAGATAGGTGGGTAGGTAGATGATAGGTAGGTAGGTAGATAGATAGATGGACGGACGGACGGACAGACAGACAGACAGATAGATAGATAAGCATCTTTGAAGTTATCTTTGGAAGTTTTGCCAGATTTACATCATCTTGAAAGAGGTAGAGGACTGTTAAATACATTAAATGGCCCTTTCCTGCAGGTGAGTCTGCACCAGGATGGGAATGGGTGTGAAGGACACTGCCAGTGCAGTCTGTCTGTCCTATCTGTCTTTCTGTGTCTATGTGTATATCTGGGGGAAAGTATAAACACTCCAGTAAATTTTGTCCACATCAACTTTTCCTCTTACCTCAAGAAGCTGTGAACCCGCCTCCTTCAAGACTAGATTCCCTCTCTCGTAGCTATTAGAATTTTGGCCAAAAAAGTATATGAATCACTATACAAATGCCTTTGCAGCACTTTATAAATACGTGTAATGTTAATATCTATTTAGACACATATCTCAAACTAATCATAGATACAACTGATAGTTTAGCCAAGTCCTACTCAACACTCAAATAAGTAAATACCTTTCTATTCAAATTTCTTCTCCTTTTCCAGTGCTTGAGAATAGATACTTCAAAAGGGAAAGGGGCCTCAAAAATAGGAGTTTAAAAGATGGTAACAAAAAAGGAGGGGACTATAGAGATAGGTTTATGGTTCATAGTACTTGCTATTCCTGCAGAGGACCTGGGTGGGTTTTCCAGAACCCACATGCTAACTCCAACCCTCTCCTGGCCTTTTCAGGCACTGCACTCGGTGTATATGGTGCACATGTAAGCAAATCACTCCTATACATTAAGTACAAATAAATAAATCTTTAAAAATGGTGACAACAATGTCATTGTGATCATATTAGCTGTCAAATACCAACTTAAAAAAATAAATCTAAGATTAATTTATTTTATTAGAATATATAACCTGAATGTAGGAATGCCTCTAACTTATTGAATAGTGGCACTTGTTCAAGCAAGAAATAAAAAGATGGAAACAGAGAGACCCAGAAATGTTCATTGTGATGCTGAATTGATCATAGACATGTGGGAAGGGTTATGATTACATTTTGTCTATATCTGTTTATTTTCTACTAATACTGTACTGTTATTAGAAGCTGCTTGTTCGTTCCCAACTGCCCAGACCACGAAACAATCCCTCAGAAACTGTATTATTTGTAATACCGTTTGACCAGTGGCTTATGCATATTGCTAGCTAGCTCTTATATCTTTGGTTAACCCATTTCTGTTAACCTGTATATCGCCAAGAGGTTGTGACCTACCAGCAGAGTTTTGGCAGGCTCCAGTGCAGGCATCTGTCCCTGGTGGCAGCTACAAGGCTTCTCCCTGACTGTGCCGCCTCCCTCTCTCTCTGTCTATCTTCTCCAGCCTGGTTACACTCTGTTAAGCCATTGGTCAAAAGCAGCTTCTTTATTCATTAACCAATAAAAGAAACACATAAACAGAAGGACTTCCCACACCATTTCCCCTTTTCTGTTTAAATAAAAAGGAAGGTTTTAACTTCAACATAGTAAAATTACATATAACAAAAGAGGTAACAAGCAAGAATTATAGTTATAATATTTATATCTACTTTGTCTTTTATCATTACTAAGGAAAACTATATTCTTCAATTCCATCAAAAACTTCAGAAGGATATAATATTACCTAAGTAAACAGGAAGTGCATTGTAAGTAACTTCCAAAAGTCTAGAATTGACAGAGACTTCTCGCTGCCTGGACAGTCACTCAAAGTTCTTTTATAACACTGGGCATCCATCTTCAGCCCAAAGGCCCATAGTATCCAGAAAACTTTCCCATGAAGCAGGAAGTTTCAAAGACAGTTCTACCTATATTGGCAGTTTGTCAGTCACTTTCTTCTGTATCCTGCAGAATGTCTGGCAGACTCTTCATGAAGCAGGAACCATGAAGGACTGTCTCATCTTCTTTAGGCAGCTTCAGCAGTCACTTTTCTATGGGTCCTGCATGTCCAGTTCATACAGCATAACATCAAGCAGTCTAGGCAAGAGCAGTTTCTTGCCCAAATGGCTAACCAACTCCATGAGGAGCCTCTTCAATGCCCATTATCCTCTTGAAGTAGATTGGTGCTGCCAGGAACAGATGAGTCCCATTGTCATGAAAAGTCCTAAGTTCTTAAAACATTTTAAATGTCAAATTCTGTAGTCTTTGAAAGATTTGAAGAATACCTATCTAATTGAAATATATCTCTATATGTCTAGAAAACCTAACATGACTACAAGCTTGACTATTATAAATGATTCTCTATTAACCTATATTTCTTAATTATACATTACATTTAAAAAATATATTTATTATGTATACAGTGTTCTGTCTGCTTATATGCCTACTCTCCAGAAGAGGACACCAGATCTCATTACAGAAGGTTGTGAACCAGCATGTGGTTGCTGGGAATTAAACTCAGGACCTCAGAAAAAACAGTCAGTGCTCTTAACCTCTGAGCCATCTCTCCAGCCCTACATTACATTTTTAAATGAGCTGCACAAGCAAAATACCTTAATCAAGAGCAGAAATATACATACAACAAATTGACCTAAAATTTGTATCAATAAGCCAAGATCCATACCAATGCAAATCCCCCTTTAAATGTAAACAAACATTTATAAACAATAGCTGAGAATTTAGGCATAGTTCTCTCCAAACTGCTTCCTGCTTTTTGTTGGTGAAGTAACTTTTGGGAGGTGTGGGTGTTCACGGTACCTTTCAGGCGATCTGGCTATGGAGCATTTAAATGGGGTCTATGAGCAGAGTGCTACAACTTTCTTAATAGCAACATAGACCCACTTTGTGCCTAACACTGGGGCAATGTACATGGCTCTCATGGGCAGTGAACATGCCTCAGCCATGTTGAACTGGGAAGAGCAAACAGGCAGGGTTGTGTTGGCCCTACCACCTTCTTAGCATTAAAAAGGGCCCTTCTGGTCAGAAAATAATTACAGATACACAATAAAGTCAGATTCAGATGAAAAAGACCTCTCAATGGGTCATAGTGTGTTTAACAAAGGTACATAGGCTTGGGAGAGAAAAGAAAATGATAAAGGGACAGTAAATGTAATATAAAATAGTACAGATTAAAGGATTAAAGATAATAAAATGAATATTAAACTTGTAGAAAAAGTAATAGAGTAAGAAAAATAAGCCACGTAAAGGTAGAATAGACACAGAGTCTGGATTATCTATATTATTGTGTTTTCTTTGAATTTTTGACTGTGAAGGAGCTAAGTACAGAAAGACATTTCATTGTTTGGGCTGCTAAGTTAAACCAACATATATATTTTAAAGGTATCTTGACTTTAGAATTTGGGTCTAAGGATTTATTGCTTTGGAAAAGAAGTTCTTCTTTTGTTTCCACAGAGAATGAGAACCTGTGGAATTCTTCCAGACTAATGTAGTTTGACGGATCACTGTATTTTCTACTTTATCTTGTGGCTTAAAGATAGTCTGCATGAAATTGCATTGCAGATATTATCTTTAATGTATGATAATCTGGAAAATAAAATCCTAATTGCAGCTTCAACAAAAATCCATGTGACTTTAAATTCCAGAAAACTGTTCATAAACTAAAAGTATCAAGCATGTGTAGGAAATACTGTTGCAATCAAGAGAATATGTGATGGAGGGCTAAGACAGAGGGGCTACAAAAGGACTACAAGATCTTTGGATGCTGATTCATTAGTATAAGATGGGGAATTAATCGTAGAGCATATGGGCTGCGAGATGCTGCAGCAGGTGAAAGCCCTTGTTGCACAAGTCTGGCAGCCTGAGCATCATCTCCAGAACCACAGTGGAAGAAAACTGACCCCATATGTGTGTCATGACACACGTGAGCCCACATTCAGACTTATACATCACACATACCTCACATACACAAAGCTTAATCATCATCATCATCGTCATCATCATCATAATAATAATAAATGGAATTGGAGCACACTCCGCAGCTATTATTATATGACCATTTGTACTAACTGTACATCTGAATGATGAGCTAAATGTAGCTTTATTCTTGTGCTTCATAGAAAAATTATAAACCTGTTACTTATTGCAATAACTAGTATCTTCATCATTCAGAAAAGATGTGCATTGCATTTCCTTATAAACTGACACCAAATTGACCCAAAGCTTGAGTGTAAGAAACTAAGATGTGCATTTTATTCTAAGAAAATTATGTACAGCTTTATTCTGTAGAAAATATTCTGTAGAATGAAATATTATTTTCCATGTGCACATTTGTGAGAGCTTAAGGTCGTTTCTCACTATGTATGCACCCTGTTTCAAGTATCCTGTTTAAATATAAGGTCACACGAATTCCAAGAACAATCTAATTGAGCTCAGTATAAAGCAAAAACAATTCTCCCCCCAATAATATCTAATATCTCTTGATGCTTTCAGTTTGGACCTGAATGAAGAAAAAGGGCAAAACCGTTTTCCAGCTCAAGCATGTATTAGGGAGAGAGCAGCTTCCCAAGGTCTCAGACATGCTTCCCTAGCAGTTGATTTAA
This sequence comes from Neodon shergylaensis, assembly GCA_025134845.1. NCBI lineage: Eukaryota > Metazoa > Chordata > Mammalia > Rodentia > Cricetidae > Neodon > Neodon shergylaensis. The sequence continues at coordinate 5,577,320 of JABTXL010005037.1, forward strand.
TATGGGGTATGAAGTCAGAGATTGTAAATGAATTCAATATTGTATGAAAGTTATGAAGCCGCATGAACTCCTCAAGCTGTTCTGAGAGCCGGAGCCATCGGTGTGGGCATTTCTGAGATACGATTTCAATAAAAACAGCTGTTTTGTCTCTAACTGGCCATTAAGTAGGAAACGCAACTTCCTATTTCTATTTGGTCATCTCAGTGGTCTATCCAGACTGAAAACTTGCCATACATAGCAATCTCCCCACGGTCAGAGAAACTTCAACTTCAGCTATTAGCGCTTAAGATATTAGGCGATTTCTCTCCCTTCTGTGATTTAAGAAAGTAATAAAGGGCCCCCCAGATCTGTCAGTTCTTGTCAGGAAAAGAGCAGCAGCTGGAAAAACAGCACCTCGGGCCTTTGATCATGCTAGTAAGCAGTTTAGTCAGTGACTAACAAAACCGCTCTCTCTGTGGCTGCTCCTCCACAAACACCTGTGCAGTGTGCCCTGAAGGGTGCTAAGCAATAACTTATCAACTGTGCTCGTCCTCCCATGGCATGGATTTCCAACACCGTAATAAATAAATGCCGCCGAAAGCGTAACGAGTTCATAATTCATTTTGACCACTAAAATATTAGGGGAGAATTTGCTAGAGATGCTACATTTAATATCCACGAACTATGACCAAACGGTGCATAAATAATTGCATCCCGGGAATGATGAGCATGTTTTATTCTTGGCCTCCATTTGTTCCATCGATGTGATTTGACTAAGGCTTCACCATCTATAAGTGCAGAGAAACACTGACGCATAGAACCCACCACAGTGACGGACATACTGGAAATCAGTATTATGCAATACAGTCGCCACCAGCCAAATGAGCTGGCAAGTACTTAGATTCAGGACTGGATCTCTGGCAACTGGAGGTGGGGGGTCAGTCTTTAGCAGGGACGTCTATGGAGCTCTCGGAGGGCGGGAGCTTACTATGGAGGTCAGATGAGCAAATGGGCCAAGTAGAGAGTGATGTCATGGGAAGCTGAGGAGGTGGAATGCATGAGGTAGGTGGTAAAGCAGAGGACCACCATGGAGCGCTGCTCCCCAAACCAGTGATCCAGCAACGGGGTGAAGGGGTGAGGACGGTGGTTGGCTTTTGTTAGGGGCAAGCGGTGTGTGAAGTTGAAACCCTCTGTATCTACAAAAGCAGGCGACAGAGCGAGAGTAGACGCTAGCTCCTAAGGCGCGAATCTGAATGTCTGTGGTCTTGATAGTGTAATCGTCACCCAAATGCCAAAGGAAATCATAAGAATTGTAAAATCGTATTTTTCTCTGGAAAGCCATAAGAATCCATAATGCTACAGAGAAGGTATTCTATTATTTCCTTTAATAAGAAATGTTATAAATTTATATTGCTCAGATTGCTTTGTCCAAAAAAAGCCATATTCACAAATTTCGCTGAAATAGTTTCTCAGAGCTAACTTTAGGTTACAAATTCCAAAATGCAAAAATTTCATTGCAAAATATACACTCTATATTTATATATAATCATACTAATCAAAAGTTAAACATGGCCGAAATAATAGCATTTTAACTGAATGCATATTGAGTAGCCTGCTTCATTTCACAGGTAAGAACAAAGAAGCCTTAAAAATATGAGACGTAACATACTTTTCCCAACCATGGCCCACATCTAGGTCCAAGCCTTCTTACATTTTAAGCAAAAGACAGGCTGAAGAGATATACCAGCATATTTGGGGTTATGCTTTGTATTAGAGAAACAGGAAAAATAGAACATTCACTTTTTATTGCCTTTCTCATGACACAAAATAATTATATATATTTGCCACATACAGTGTGGTGTTTCTTGAATACATCATATAGTGAACAAATAAGAATAATTAGCAAAATGAAAAATGCTAATAGCACGCCTCATTAGGGACAATGAATTGAATCCCTTAATATCTCCCAATTCAGAAGGCACATCTTTATATTTTGTATTATACTTCCCCTCATTTTTTTTCAAAAGTGCTTTGTTAGTATCCTGTATGCTAGAAAATCTTACCCAAACAGACAAGGTTTTTGTCATTTAGTGCCCATTTAAAAAATGTCAGACTTTTGCACAGTAAACCTCCCTTATTACAAATAGAAAAGACAGTGTGCGGACAGTGTAAAGAAAAAGCGGTGATCTTCCAGGACTTAGCTGTTGAATCCATCAATGTATTCAAATACTGCTGTCAAATTTTTAGCTGTAGACAGTCGGCCCTACAAACCATCAAATCTTGACAATATGTTTGCTGATATACAAAAAAAAAAAACAGGCTCCATATTTCGCATGAGTTGAAGGCACGGACTGTGTTAATTCAGTACATGGGGAACCTGACAATGGTCTAGCCCACAAATGGCCAGTCTTGTGGTTGCTGTCGTAGGATCAGTAAGTGATTCGGGAAACCCTTGAAGATTAAAGGTCAGATCAGGCACCGCGGTAGTCCACTCAGGCTGTGTGAGTCCTTTTCTGGAAGTAATAACGATTTCTCAAAATGAAGTCGTTTATATTTTTAGCTCGACGGTGTGCGGCCAGTGATTTCTTGAGAGCCGGGCTCCCCGGGGCACTGTGCCAAGACCAGCTTTATTTGTTTTTCATTTGGCTTTTTGTTATCGTGCTGGTAGATACCTGGATCATTCCGCCTCCTCCGAGACGGTTGGCGTAACTGAAGCATAGGCACGACGCTCTGAGTAGGTGGAGTACTTCCGTTCAGTGAATGCCTGTCTTAGATCTCTAACTATGGTGCCAGTCTCGGGGCTTTAATTGCCAATTGGCCATTTATAACGCAGTCTGATATTAAACTGCTTACATCCATCCATTCTGGCACTTAGAAGGAAGGGCGTTAACCTCACGCTGTACCAATCTAGACCCCGCCCTCTCTCTCTTCTTATCTCAGAAAGGGCAGCTAGATCCATCTCCGGCCCGCTCCACATTGCTCTTCCTCCCACAGGTTCAATCTCCAACTAAAACTGCTTGATGGGGTCAATGGTTTTCTGCCTTCCATAGCTGTTACCTAAATCCACGCCCCTGTCACGTGAAAACAATCCTCCCAATGGTCTTCAGGACCCCAGGACTGCCCTTTGTAGCCCTTTCTAGCTCATTTTCTTTGCTTTGAGCATCTGTTAATACCTGTTTTCCTCCATGACCAAGCATTCTATCACTTCTTTCACAAGTACCTTGTGTTACACATGAATAGAATGGAGCTTGGTTTGTCCAGAAAAAATAAAAAAAAAAAACCACAAATACGGATTCTTGAACTTCCCATCCATTCCCCAAGTCTTTGATCTTTTATTTTTGTTTTAATGGAATGTAATTCCTGTGCTTGTTTAAAAACCACACTATGACTGTGTGATACATGTGTATAATATGGTTGTGTGTACATATGTACATAGTCAGATATGTCAATTAACATCGCTTCTTAAATCTTCTTATGTGTTGGAAAACATCAAATTCCTCTAATAATTTTGGAATTTATAAAACTGTTACATAATATAGCTATTCTACTGTGTGATACAGCATTTTCATGAATTCCTCCATCTATCAATATCCCCACCCCCACAGCCATTCCTCATAGTCTTACAACCTCTTTCCTGCTGTCCGGCTCCCAAAAGTGAATGAGAACAAGTGGCTGCCTTATTCCAATTACAGTGTGAGACTCTTCGATTTAAAGAATGCAGTTTAGGGACAAAATGAGCAATCTCTGGTTTTCTGTTTTAAATATTGGTCAGGGGCTCTGAGACTTTTAAGTGTAGACTAGTCCTTGGAGAATGCATGGCCCCCGGCCTTTTCATCTTATAGGGAAGGAAACTGAGGCCCAGCCATAAAAGTCAAAATGATCTTTCTAAATTTATAGTTTCATCTATAAATTCTTTTCTAAGCCTGCTTTCCAAGGACAGCCAAAATGTATACAAACTATCACTATGCCACACAATGTCTGTTTAGTCTAGCCTGGGCTTACTTTTCCATCCTTACATTTTTTTTTTAATTTTCTCTTCATTTTATCCCCTGTATACATTCTGTTTGGTTGGGTCTTTTGTCTTCCTCTGGGTTATTGCCTGTGGTTTCCTCTTTGTCCTTGTTTTGGGTCCTAAGCACACTTCAGACATTTGATGATATATCATCTTCTCCGTAACTATGCCCCCAGTGCTCTCAGGGTTCCCAAGCAAGCATCACGTGGTACCTACTTGCAGTATCCAAGTGGGAGGGATAATGGCAGTTGTTCACAGATATTTGCATCGCATTCATGGTTCCATCCCCATATTTTAAGGATCTGACATTCGATATTTCAAAGCGAATTATTTCTACTTTTAACCTGTCATGGCACATGTCAATTTTTCCATCAGCCCTCCTCACAAAATCTGTTTTCAGATAAGCTTTAAAAGATAGATTGGTTCATTCACATCCTTCTGTAAGTCACTGATAACCCTGAATGACAACCCTTCCTGGAAGCTCATGCACTTTTACAGAAACAGAGGGCGAAGTCGCAGGAATGACTCTTCAGTGCAGGAAATTTTAGCCATGAACATAAGTCGTGAGAGCTGTGTGTGAGGGAAGGTTGGTTCCCACAGCCTTCAAATCAGCCTCACAGGTGACCACCTCCCTCACACTCCGAGGAGGAGGATGCTATTCTTATTTATACAATTCGGAGTACTTGTTGTTTTTACTTTATGTAAAGATATTATTTCACATGGTATAAATGCTGAATTCGTCATGGAACATTTCTGGTTTGATTCCAGGGAAGCAATGTTATGGAAGATCAGGATTTGTTGGAAATTGGTATCCTTAATTCTGGACACAGACAGAGAATCCTACAGGCAATCCAGCTCCTTCCAAAGGTAAGGGATGCTTTACCGGGATTACCTTTGAATGATTCCCAGTGACTTACAGTCAAACATGGAACAGTATTTACATGAGCGTACAGTGTTTCTACATGCTACTATAGCTTGTAAGAATGGTCTTAGGCCCCACTTTCATCAGACACAAAAGACTGACAGAAGCTTCACTTGGGTTTGAACTGACCTACAAGAATGCAATATTGGAAACACTGTGGAGCAGCAGAACAGATTCAGAATACCTCTGCTGTGTGAGTCCTAACTCACGTACAGTTACAGCTGAGGCCAAGGAAGATGGGATTCTTGTTGAGTGAATACAGTAATATCCTTCACAGAAAAGCTTCATGAATAGGAGAAGATCTTACGTTAGCCATAAGTCTAACAGAATTAATATCTGGAATATATAAAGAACTAAAAAAAATCGAATGTACCCAAGACCAAACAACCCAATCAATAGATAGGTTAATAAAATGAAGAGGTAGCTCTCAAGAGATGAATTAGAGATGCAAGCAAGTATGTTGAAAATGTCCAGCATCCTTAGTCGTTGTGCTGGATGGTTTTATGGCCACTCTGCACAGGCTAGTCATGTGAGAGGAAGGAACCTCAATTAGGAAAACCAATCCTAACTGAGACAGTTGTCAAGGAAACTCATAGTCAGACTAGCTCAAGATTTCATGTCATCCCTCTCTGGGTGGCTAGCATTAAGAAAATAAGCAACAACCAATGCTGGAGAAGATATAGGGAAAGAAAATATTTATGTACTGTTGATAGGGATGTGAATTAGCCCTTTTACTGCTCCCAAGGTTCCTTCTAAAACTCCAAACAGAACTTTCGTCACCTAGCTAGACACAGATGGGTGTGTGTCCGGAGAGCTCTAAGTTAGTATACTACACAGAAACCCGTATACAGCAGCTATGGGGTCAGCCTAGGTATCCGTTAACATGTGAATCGATTTTATTTATTTGTTTGGTTGGTTGGTTGGTTTTAGTTTTTTGAGACTGGGTTTCTCTGTGTAACAGTCAGGGCTATGAAGGAACTCGCTTTGTAGACCAGGCTGGCCTCAAACTCACAGAGATTCACCTGTCTCTGCCTCCCAAGTGCTGGGATTAAAGATGTGTACCACCACCACCTGGTGTGTATCAATATTTTTAGTGGTTTTTTTGTGTGTGTATACATATATATAATATGTGTGTATCTATACATATGATAGAGGTTCACAAAAAAAGAGTAAAATTGTGTCATTATCTAGAGTATATATACAGCTGAAATCATCACATTAAGCCAAATAAAATATGGCATCTTTTCTTTCATTTTGGGGTCCTAGAATTCTTTATATCCACACATACACGAGTGACATGAAAACAGAAAGAAGGGAAGAGAAGAGACTATCAGAGGAACAGTGGGAAGGGGGCTAAGGGGAGAGATAGGTATGGTCAAAATCCAGGATATACTTAAAGAATGTGTCTATATAAAAGCCAACACTGTATGCAATGAATATACACTGATAAGAATATTGGGGCAGAAGAGCCTCATGCTCCATTAGAAGTTTTATCTCTTGTAGAAACGTCAAGACGGAGCGTCTGGAGTCGCTACAAGGGACTCTAATGATGCCTGATAACAGAAGGCATCATATGCACAGGCCCACAGTGTCCCATCCCATCGTGTATTTGCAGTTGATCAGTAGTTTTTCCAGTCTCCATGTGATCTGTCAACCGGGTATCATTTTTTTACTGGAAGCTGGGTAACCTAGCAACAGAGTTGACCTTATGTTTCCAGAAAAGGTTTGAGAGGCACTTGAAGGAAGTGGTAGGGTGTAAGCACCAGCCTTTCAAGGTAGTCGGATTTTAATTGGTGAGGAAAGGAAAAGGCACGTCAGGAGGCCAGAAGGAACCGTGTCATTACAGGTGTTACCCAGGCAATCACTTTCTGGAAGCATTTGGGAAATAATTAGGCATTTTAAAAGCCAGGGGGGATCGGCACAACAGCGCAAATGTTCTTAATGCCTCGGAACTGTACGGTTAAAATATCTAAGTTGGTAAGCTTTATGTGTATTGACCACGATTTCCAAGATGAGCGGAATAGAAGAAGGATGCAAGGTGCTTAAAATAGTTGAAAGGTGTGTGGCCCGCAGCCAGAGATAAAGCAGGAAGAGTGGATTTCTTTCATTTCTTCAGGGCTAAGGAATTTGAATGTGTTTTGTAGGCACTGGGGAATGCCTATGACTAGAATCCTCTATTCTGCTTAATTCTGGAGGCAATTTACCAGAGGAATTTGAAGGAGAGAAAGTTGAAGCGGGGTCTGCCAGCTTGGAAAGGAGGAAGCGAGGCAAGATTGGAGCAGGTGAACTGGAACGAGGGCACCTACACCCATCGGCGTTTCCGGTGTCTTCCTTTTTTTCTCTCATCCTGTCTAGGGAAGGGTAGAGTTTTTCCTCAGACAGAGAGTAATGAATATTAACCATAGTGTCTAGGGAAGTGATATAATGAAATTTGCCCACTGACGGCGATCTGAGTTCCTGTGGACAGAAAGTTAACACATTAACAAATCGAGGAGAGCCAAGAGCTTAACCAAGGGAAAGAATGAAAGTTTCTCTAGACTTAATTCTCCAGTTATTCCCATGGGCACGTTATTCAACTCACTACTTAGAGTATTATTCCCTTAGCAAATGTCCTACTTGCCTTCTGCAAGGGCTTCTATAAAGCCATGGCCAACACCCAGGGTAGTCCCAGACCCGGAAACAGCTCGGTGCTCCACAGATCAGCGAACCTCCCACTCCACAGTGCTACCATTATTTAAAGTTCGGTTCAGATGCTATCAGCTCGCTTCCTCTGAGAAACTTTGCCTAACCTGTGGCCACTTCTCACTACACCAGCAGTTAGAAATCTGATATCCACACCCACCCCCTTCAGTAAGCCTGCCAGCGAAGATTCTGATCTGTTGTCACAGTTAGGTTGCCGGAACCAGTTTTCCACGGATCCTCTCCACCCTGGACCCTTCACTGACCTGCATTCTCCCTCCTGATGGCTCTCTTTGTCTCTGCACATGGATTTTAACAGTGTCTCCACCAACCCTTCTAAACTATGACTCCCATCACATCACCCCATGCTGCACATGGCCAGTGCAGTTTTCTAAGCCTCCAGACTTAGAAGAAAGCCCCCACCTTGGTCTGCAAAACTCAGTAAGATCTGGCCCTTTCCTACCTCGTGATCTTATTTATCATTCTCTCCTTCTACACTCTGGTCTGTGACTTTCTCTTTGTTATACAAAGGGACAAGCTCATTTCATCCTTCAGAGTCCCATCCATCACTAAGGCTTGAACTCAGACACCCACCCCACAGAGGTTTTCCCAGCCTTGGCAGTTCCCCCTCTCGGCAGCTGTCATCCCTTTAAGAGCACCTCCTTTATTTTCCCCACAGCACCTGCGTTTTCCTGAAGTTCTCTTGTTTCTTTGTTTCGTCACTGTTTTCCATCTTTCCGAGAGGTAGCCAGTCCCGTGCGTCCAGGGACCTTGACTCGCTTGCTCCTTTTTCTACAGTCAGCCCCTTGACAGTTTCTGGCACCAAGCAGCTACCCAGGAAATATTTGTGGATTGAGAACATATATCTCTCATTTATTTGAGATTTTATGTCCTTCTGCTTGCTTGTATCTGATGATACTGATGATCAGTTTCCTTGTGCCTTATTCAATAATATGACCATTAAAAGAACGAATGAATGAGTGAATAAATGTTGCCTCATATACCATTCAAATATTTTCAAGACTCAGAATGCCTCAATTTTAGGGTAATTCTGTAGTCATCCACATACAATTCATGAGCAACAACAACCAAAAGCCTTAACCTAGAATGATTTGGAGAATAAATCAAATGTTTGTTTTGAAGAAAGGATATTATTCCCATTGTGGAGAGCGAGTTATTCCCATTGTAGAGAGAGACGCTATAGTAAGGATATTATTCCCATTGTGGAGAGCGAGGCTAGGAAACAATGCAGAATTAAGTGGCACTCAAGAGGCTGTCGCGGAAGCGTCTACTGCGTGCACACAAATGAGTAGAGAATGTATAAGAATAGGCAAATCCCTCCTCCACAGCACAGCAGACAGCTACAATGCGGCAAACTGGTGCTTAGCCTTTGTAGGTAAAGGGGGTCCCATCTTCAGATGGCGAATAGTGTAACATTAGTGCTGGGACCGCCATCTGCATTCACTGTGGCTTTGCACTGCTAGAATAAGTGACAGAATGTCTCTCTTCGTTTTAGTCACAACATTTTGGTCTTCAGAGTGTTTGTGCCCCTCGTCTGTCATGAGAAGCCTTCCATAATCGCCATCTGAGACACCTCTGTAGCACAATGTATTTGGGAATTGATGAGGTTGCTCCCAAAAAGGGAAAAGACGGTCTTCAGAGTACAACCTTTTTCGAGTAAGAACCCCATGGATAAATCTTTAATATGCTTTCCTTTTAAAGGGACATAGGTGTTCTTGCCCTTCAAGACCAGAGATCCTAAAAGTCAGATACTCGCAGGATTTTCATTTTATAAAGGTTTAGAGTGATCTGTGTCAAGGCTCATATCATATCCTCTTAATATCACTCATCCAGAATTGAAAATGTTCCCGGTCAAACTTACCCTTATCATGTCCCATTTTCCCCTATGTCATCTTCTAAGGCTTCTGATTTTACCATGGCTTTTGGAGTTACTCAGCGGCGGTCAAATACCATCCCATTTGATACCATTTTCTTTTCCAGTCATCCATCCCATCATTCTCTTGGGTCTGACTCAGTCTTCTGCCCCGCCACACAGGCAGCGGCCACCAGAGCAGAGTCGCCTGGCCACTTTCCATCCCCAACTTAACTGACTCCAGTAAATCTGACCTGGTGACAGCCTGTTGACATTCTGCTCTGCGGCTCCGGTTCCCAGGGCTCTGCTCTGTTCCTCCTTCACCTAGTCATGTCCTCAGTTGAATCTTAGAGCCCCTAGACCTCAGATTCGAAGCGTTCTGATGAACCTGGTGCATGTCGTCATCATGGGACTATAGAGCACTTTCTGGAACATACCCACCCCCCTCGTTCAAATACATTTTCGCTGGCTTTCTGTTTTCAATGGTTTTCTTCACTGCCTAAGCCTAGAGTTCTCTCTGTAGAGTTCAGACTGGTCTTGAACTCAAAGATCTGCCAGCCTGTGCCTTCCAGGTGCTGGGATTAAAGGTGCGCACCACTTATACCCAGCCCTAAGCTTTTCTTCATTCCTTTTATACCAATTGGGAGCTTATCTGGGTGGGTCTTGCTCTAAGATCACTTTCTTTATTCCACTTAGTGTCAGGCTTTTCTTTAATCTGGTTACACTTCCTGGTGCTCTTTTCCTTCTTGAACTGTTTATTTTGTATTGTTCCTTGCTCAGGTTGATCCTTTTCATTACAGATCTGCATAAGCCTGGCCACTAATAGCCCACAAGACACCATCCACACTGGGCTGTTTTTGGATCTCCTCTGCAAATGCAATCAATCCAAAGCTCTTCAGTTTAGCCCCAGGCAGACTTTTTGGGCAAGGGCAGAAAGCATCCACAGTCTTCATCAGAATACCACAAGAATAGTCTCTAGGTCACATACTAACATTCATCTCTTCTGAAACATTACTAATCACCCTTAGCACCAATGTTTTCCATTCTCCTACTGGTTGGCCCATTAAGCCCCCACTTAAAATGTCCAATAGCTTTCCTAGTCCATTGTGCCAAACAAAGTGTTTCTTATTCCTCCACATAAAACCATGGTCCAACTTCTCCCAGCAAAACCCTACTCCCAGTGCCAATTTCTGTCTTAGTCAGTGTTCTGTTACTGTGAAGAGACACCGTGACCTCAGCAACTCTTTTAAAGGAAAATATTTAATTAGGGCTGGCTTACAGATTTAGAGGTTTAGTCCACCACTGTCACGGCAGGAAGCATGGTGACATGCAGGCAGACATGATGCTGGAGACGTCGCTGAAAATTCTACATCTGAATTGGCAGAGACTAACACTGGCCCTGGCTTAAGCTTTTGAATCCTCAAAGCTCACCTCCCAGTGATACATTTTCTCCAACAAGGCCATACCTCCAATATTGCCATTTCCTGAGTCTATGGTGGGCCATTTTCATTCAAACCACCACAGGTACCAAACACCTTCAATTGAATTAAATCACTGACTTTTCTATCCTCACTACAAGACTTAATTTTTTAGAAATGTTTTTATTTTGAGAGAAAAATAAGATTCTATATAGCTACATAACAAATTACCTCCAAAGTGGCAAGTAGCAACTTCTGTAGAGCAGGGATCCTAGTGTCATGTGACTGAGTCTTCCATCCTAAGGTCTCCCCCAGGACTGTAGTCATCTCCAGACTCACTAGGAAGGGCTCACTTCTTCACTCACACGTGTGCTTATAGTCAGGGCTTAGCTCTTGTGGAGCAGGAGTTGAACCAGGCCTTCCTTAGTTACTTTGTATAGGCCCCACTATAGAGCATCTCACAAAATGCAGTCAGCTTCAACAGGGTGAACCCAAGGGACTGCTGGCAAGATGGAAGTCACAGTCACCTTGAGTGCAACCAGAAAAGTAGCATCCTATCCTTTTGCCACATTCTCTTCACCGGGAGCTGGTCGCTAGAAAATACTCTTATCAGTCATGAGACACTAATTAAAAAATGTTCTTTCCAAAAGTTGTGCTTATGGGCTTATTGATTTATATGTGTCAGTGAGCTGTAGACTACAAAGTCAATACCTGCAAACCTGCTGTTGAGTTTCTGGGTTGTGGTGTCATGTCAGGCTACATCACCATCCACACAGACAGGAACTCTGTGTCTCATTTTTCAGTGTTCATAAATATGAACTCCAAGTCAGCTCATGTTAACATGATGACCTAAGGACATGAAAGATGACTTTTATTGCTATTGATGCTAGGTTTTTTTTTTCTATTTTAACCCTATCTATAGGCAGGAGAACTAGGCTTTAAAGTATATCATTTTAAAGTGTGTCTTGGGGAGGCAGATTTCTAAGACACCTCCCACCCCTCTGTCCCGAGTCTGGACAGTTTTGGTTTTATATTGCCTTTTCCTGTCTCTGCTGGGGAAGTGTGGTTAAGTCTACTAGGACTTTTAAGGATATTAAAAAAGAAAACACATTTTTGGAGAAATAGCAAAGCTAAAAAGAACAACATCCTTTAAGTCTAGGTTGACCAGAGTGGATAAACCAAAGTGACAAATGACAAAGAAATCAACAACAATGAATCCCACCAGTGAGCAGCAGCAGAGCTGGTTGAGGGTCAGGCTGAAACACCTTTAAGGACAAGACAACACAGACTGGTGGCACTTACAGAGAGAAGACAAAATAAAGCACTGAGGGACAGATTTGGTGATGGCTTTTTGCTTTGCTTCTCCTGTAGCAAAGAAGAGAAAACAAAAAAACAAAAACTGAGTCTTCTTGTGGTGAGCTCACTGATGACTTAGGATGGGAAAGGAGGGTTACAGATGTAACATTGTCTCAATTTAGCTTCACCAAGTCCCTCCTCTTAAAGAGGAGCTCTTTCAAGGTCTTTAAAACACAAGTGTTTCTGAGTTGTAGTCTTGATGGCTAAGGCAGACATGTATCAGCTTTAGGGGAGAAGCGTTCAAGCAATGTAATTCCTTTAAAAGTCTAGAAAGGAAGGTTCAGTCTCGTTCCCCTGTCACTTAGAAAAATGACAGAAGCTTGTTCCTATTTGTTCTACTATTTTGCAGAAGAGCAATGAGAAAACACAGGCCGTAGGCGCAGATGCTCCCATGGTACCTTTGACAGGGGAGCCTCACCCTCTCAGGCCATCACTCATCCTCTCTGTGCTCTCATTCTTTTTACTTCTGTTTTCCCCTCCTCCTCCCCTCCTGTTGGTGCCCTAAACTTTGTGACACCCGGTGTCAGCGTGGATATCAATTAAGGACACTGTGAAATGGAATCTCTCATGCAAGCACATATATCACTTTAGTGTAGGGAGGTTCCATCCTAAAGAAAGTGCAGAGCTCAATTTGATCTGAGTTCATAGAGTGTTCTACTTTTTGCAGTGTTGCTCATTGGTGTGTCAGAGTCTATGCAGGCTCAGTGCACTCTTAAAAATGCTTTATTGTTCGGGAACAACCAAGTATGCTCCCTTACATAAGGGGTTGGCAAGCTTTCTTCTTGTAAAAAGTCAAGCCACACTTTGCCAGCCATATATCTTCACTCATAACCGTTCAACTCTGTTATAGAGCGAAAGTAGCCACAGAAAATTCAGAAATGAATGTGAGTGTGTTTCAATAAAACTTTAATGGCAAGAACAGGCAGTAAGCCATGGTTGTCCTGTTAAACACAATTTACTGACACCCAACTTACATTAGCAATAAATCTCCAGCTAGATAGTTTTTACTTCTAAGAATCTTTTAGCCAGGAAAAAAACTTAGATCAGAAATATAGCCTACTATGTCAGACTAATGCAAGAAAGACCCAGGATAGCCCAGCAGCCTCCTGGCATCCCTCCCGCCAAATTCTGTATGATAAAGGCATTTTGGAGTGGTTGACATCTGTTGGAAAAGATGTCACTTTTAGTGGCCATGTCTGTGGGAACACTTCAGGGCTCCACACATACTAGTCCATAAACAGTTTTTATTGAGTCCTTCTGTGAGATCTGACGTGGGCTTCTCCTTTCTCACAGTACCCTCACAGGTCAAAAAAAGTCTCCGATCTTGGTGTTTTCTGGCTTCTTATGCCTCCTCTCTTTCACACAGATACTGCACAGAATTTGGGGGTTAGTACTCTCCCCCTCTTTCTGTCGATACTATCATGTGGCACCTTCATCTGCTCCCTAGAGTTTCTACTACCCCCAGACACACACACACACACACACACACACACACACGAGTGACCAAAAGACCTCTGCCTCTGAATTTATAGATCCCCTGGAATCCCACATAAGATACAAAATCAACATGTCCAAAGAGAGGCTATGTTCAAAGAAAAGTGGCCTGAACCTCAGAGTTTAATTTAGCATTATTCATTGTGGAAATAGCTGAGAGAGCCTCTACACACCTGATACTTTCCTTCACACAGGTTTATGATGAAGAGCAGTACAAACACAACCCATAGCCCTTGACTTCACAGAGCATGTATTCCAATAAGAAGATTATAGAAATAGATATACCTGTTTTCAATGGCATTCCTTCATTATATATCATGAATAATATATGTATCTTGTTACATATAGTATATCACTAATATTTTCAGCATTTTACAAATACAATAATATGCTTTGTTGTGTTCTGCAGTAATATTACACATATAATCATGCATAATATACGTTAATCTTATAGGATCTATTACGAAGAAAAATTAATAAATAGGCACAGAACACGGGGAATGCATAAAGAAAGAACTTGGAATACTGTAAAAAAAATCAGTCTTTTCTCAGGATAAGGGGTTGGTGTCACTGAAGATTGAAGAAGGAAGAAAGAATAATTGGCTTTAAGGTCAAAAACTTGAGTAATTTGATGTCTATAAATTTAGAAGTAACAACAACCACTGAGCTCCTTCTCATTACTCCTTAGCCGGGCACGATGCACACGCTGGGAAATGAACTGTTGCAAATCCAGAATGTCAGTGGTTTAACGTTTGACTCTTTATGTGAACTCGCAGAAGGTCCACTGCTACCATGTTTCCTCCAGACGGTTAGGAGCCTGGGTCACTTCTGCCATGTGTCCCATCTTACCATTCTCTCATGACCACCATAAAGCATGAGAGCCAGATGTGGGATGTCAGGGGCCTGGAAGATCACCCTGGATGTGGGGTGTCAGGAGCCTGGAAGGTCACCTCGGATGTGTGATGTCAGGAGCCTGGAAGGTTACCCCGGATGTGGGATGTCAGGAGCTTGGAAGGTCACCCCAGATGTGGGATGTCAGGAGCCTGGAAGATCACCCTGGATGTGGGGTGTCAGGAGCCTGGAAGGTTACCCCGGATGTGTGATGTCAGGGGCCTGGAAGGTCACCTCGGATGTAGGATGTCAGGGGCCTGGAAGGTCACCTCAGATGAGGGATGTCAGGAGCCTGGAAGGTCACCCCGGATGAGGGATGTCAGGAGCCTGGAAGGTCACCCCGGATGAGGGATGTCAGGAACCTGGAAGGTCACCCCAGATGAGGGATGTCAGGAGCCTGGAAGGTCACCCCGGATGAGGGATGTCAGGAGCTTGAAAGGTCACCCCGGATGTGGGATGTCAGGAGCCTGGAAGGTCACCCCAGATGTGGGATGTCAGGAGCCTGGAAAGTCACCTCGGATGTGGAATGTCAGGGGCCTGGAAGGTCATCCCGGATGTGGACTGTTGGTGCGGGAGAATTGTCTGTATTCTATCAATCATGTTTTAAATAAACGCTGATTGGCCAGGTATTTTTTTTTAACCTAGAAGTGGACCACTCACTTTAGACCACATTAGATTTTTCCAGGAGTCAAGTTCATGGCACTCACTAAACGGCAAAGCAGAACAAGAAGGACAAACTCACTTCGCAAGAAATGATGGTAGAATTCCTGAGAGTCAGCCTACCCTGTGCCCAAAACACCACTTCTTCTCGGCCCCTTCTTCTTCACGTACCTTACTTAAATCCCCCAAGTTGTATTTTTTTTTTAATAATAAATCTTATGACAGCCTTTCTCTGAGCAAGAACAGCCATTTGGCCTCTCTGCGATGCCATTGTATCCTGCTGACTAGTTTTTCTCTATGGGTGAAGATTAGCATCTTGACTGTGCTGTCTTCATTATCTAAGCATGGAGCACTGGGGGCTGGACCATCATAAGGCTCCGTTCATGTTTACTACACTGAACGAAGCCTCACAATGGAGCAGATTAGAGATCCATCCTGAATGGGGTAGGGAAGGGCTTTTAAAGCTGTTTCCTGACACGGTGGCTCTTCTTGCCAATGCTTAACAAAGGAGTAGGGGAGATCCTTTGTGCATAAACCACCTGTAACAGTGGTGGCCTTAATTTTCTAGAGACTTCCTCCATAAATACCTCCCCACTTGTGTTTGCTAGTGAAAATCAATAACTAGTAGATTCTTTAGGAACTTGTTGGGAGCAATGTTTCCCTAGAACGCTTTTCTCTTCAAAATGGCAAATCCCACTATTTACAGGGCGCAAAGTGGCTACCATGATTGGGGCAATAGATATTCAAATAGATTCGACGGTTATGGGTGAGGGTAGTGCAGTCAAAAATTCACCTGTTTTTTTTTTTCCAAAGTTTTCATGAGGTTTCAAAAAGTGAAATGGCTACTCCATTCTTCCAAAGGAACTAAGAGAGGGGATGTCTCAATATCTTCCTTTAAATGAACTTATGTTGAAGCAGTTTACAACATAGACCAGAGAGCTGAAATCTTGTGCTAATAAGCTTTACCTGATGTGTATAGAGAAACAGAGAAGAAATTAGGGGAGTGAACAGGTCCTGTTCTAATGCTATTCTCCTGTAGCTGTCCACCTCCAACCTGGAGCAGTTCACCTCCGTTTGCTACAGAGCAGTAGGCACCTTGGAGTTGTGCTGTAGCCACTGGGGAGAAGGAAAGGGGTGTGGTTAGCTGAGCGTTTTTCTCTTCCCTGTATCTGTTTTCTAGGAACAATCACAATTTAGATCTAGAAAAAAACTTTAAATATCCAGTACGTATCCATCCTTTCCCCAGATAAGGAGAGGCATTCCGGATAGATTGCTACTTTGTAACAAACCTGGAACTAAATCCCAGCCCCTGGCACTTGTGACAGTTACCTCTTGAGTGAATACTGTGTCATTTCATAGACCCAGGGCCTGGGAGATGAGTGTGCATGAGAGAAACGGAAAGGAGACCAGACAGGGCCAAAAGATGAAAGCAAAAACAAAAGTGTTTCTAAAATCAGGCTTCATTCGTGGATTCAGGCTTAAAAGGCAGCTTTTGAGACCTCCATGGACCTCTCAACCCTGTTCTTGAAAAGATCTGAAAAGGCAGGCAAGAGACAGCCAGAAGGAAGAATGAAGGCTTGCATAGGTCAGGTCAATTGGCCGGCAGCCTCCGAGGTCTCGCTTATCCTCGGAGGCAGCCGTAGAGATGACATCACCGGCTGCAGGCATCACTGCACCCAGAAAAGAAAGCCTAACAGAATAAAGAGAAATAAGTAAATCATCTCATTCGTTTCTTCTTCGGTCTGGGCAGAGAAGAAGGGAAAATGGGCAAGATGGAAGGGAATTCTCCAGAAGATAGGAGGACCCGTCTTTACAGCAGTAAGCTCCACGGAGATGGCATTTTCATAGCATTAAGCCAGAGAGCATCGTGCCGTGGTGGTTGGGAACGTGGCCAGGTTCTGCATTTGACGCTTGGCTGGGCTCTGCCTAATTGCACAACCCTGAACAAGTTTGTAAACTTTTCTCTACCCGTTTCCTCACCTGTAAATGGAAGTAATGATTGTTTTTTTTTACCCTGTAGGCATGTTGTGCCAGTTAAGGGACTCCATAGTGTAAATCAGGCACTTAAAGCAGAGCCTGGGTTGGTGTATTTGCTCTATAATGGTCTGTAAGTGCCTTTTTTTAGAGAAAGTTGAAGCTGAACCACGAAATGTGTATGATTCCTTCTGCTCATTAAGGATACTTGAAAATTACTACTCTGGGCATAAGCAATAAACAAGACAGTCCCTATTATTTATTCATAGAATAGATACTTATGAACTGCCTGCCTCGTGCCAGGTGCTGTTCTAGCTTCTGAGCACTTGGTGTGACGCAAGGCTTACAAGGTCATTGTCCTCATGCAGATCATATTCTGCCTACCAATGGAAATAAACCTGTAGAATAGGGGGTAATGACACCTAACACTGTGGGCAGACACTAGCAAGGGAATGGACAAGGAATGGGGAGAGCATCTGCATGCTAATATAGGCAGATACTCAATCAAAGCCATTTAATAGTGTTCTTAGCCACCTCTCTGTATCATCTAAACACCCTACGTTAAAGCAAACCGAGGGTGCCAAAGGGATACTGAGGTAAGTGTGTTAAATAACCCATTGACAGTGTCTCAAGAACTTGCAGTTTTTCTGGGGCTCCAAAATGAACCATCTTGGGCTTTCTCAAACCCAGTGTAGCCACCTGCCACGTACGTCACCTTAGGTGAGTTACTTCAATCCTCTGCTCCTTGGTTTCCTTGTTTGCTAGATGAAGATAAGGTAACTACTGTCTCACGCTTAGGTGGAGTTACAAATATAACAGGACAAACGAAGGCCCTGGCACTTAGGCCCAGTTAATATTACACCCGCCTACTTGAGTTCCGTACATCCACAATTACACAGATCAGTAGCGTTTTGATGACACTCCTCCATAGGACAAAAAGTCACCCGAAAGGGAGGTTCTTGCTGGCACCCACATCTCTGACTGGCACGTCACTGTGATGGCGTCTCACAGACAGCTTGCCACTCTCCACCAGTAGATTTCGCATAATCTGATTACTCACTATCTGGAAAGAAAAGGAAGAAAAACCGCAAATCCGCTTGTCATCATCTGCTAACTTCACCACGCTGGAATACATGCGGGCTATTGCCTCACCCGTCAGAGCTAGGGGAGACGGTATGCAAAGCTAGAACCACAGCCTCCCTGTGTGAGAGACTAAATGAGCCAGCATAATGCTGAGAGAGCTGCATGTCTCTGCCTGGTAGAGATAATGCAGCTTGCCCCCCTATAGCAGGGCCAAGAGAAGACAGAAAAGAGCTTCCAGAGCAAAGGTTTCACGTATGTGGTATGGAGGAAACGGAGGCACACTAAGAAGCTGAGTCATCAAACCCTGACGCTGTAGCTCCTGAGAATAGATAATGGCATTCTGATGCCATGGAAACACGCAAGGATGTGAACTTCCTCAAATTTTGGAGAATAGAACACACCTACCAGTTTGCATAAGCCATTGTCAAGCCCCGGTTGCCCCAACTCTGTGCATTTATTTGACAGTTGAATGCAGTTTGACTACATTCTTATTTTTAATCGATTAACATTCAACAGAAATGATTGCTCTGTAGGTCTGCAGAGGCGTTGAGCATGTATGTAGGTCCTAGATACAGTGTAAGGGGAAAATAAAGGATGAATTTACCCAGTGGTTGCAGCCAAGGGCAGAGCATGGACTGAACTATAGTAGAAGCAAAATTGCAAGCTTTAGCTATTGCCTGAGGGAGGCGGCGGGGGAAGCCTCTTCTCCTCGGGGTTAAGAGAGAGTTTCTGGAGGAGGAAGCAGATGATTCAAGTAGCTATTCCCGTGTGCCTTGAAAGCTTTATTGTCATGAGATTTTTGAAACAACTCACGATGCTCCAAGCCAAAAAAAAAAAAAAAATGACCAAAGCCTAGCTGGCTTAGCCAGATGGGGATGCTATTTTTTTTTGTTGTGTGTAATAACCATTCTCTAACATATAGCTAGAACCACTAATCCTGCCACGAATCCCATGCTCCCATGCGTCACATCGCCCTGCGAGGTATTACAAAGTCAAGCATGTCGGTCTCATCAAGCAAGCACCTGCAAGTCAGCTGTGGCATAGTGAATATCTTTCCCCCACAAGCCAAACATTGTCTCGTTGCCTGTTATTTATTTGTGTTTATTTTTGTTAGTGATAGGGGTGATCCATGGGACTTTACAGTTTCAAGACTGGAAGTTCTCCCATCCATCTTTTGCCTTTGGATTCTGCTCTGATGGCTGATCTCCTACAGACCCAAAATAAACAGTCTCCTTGGAAACCCACATGTCCTAAGACATTCCTAAGCATGCCCAAAAGATACTCCACAGTAAACCCTTCCATTAATAGCAAATATTTAAATAGATATTTCCTATATGTCAGTCAGTACCATTAGACTAATTTTCAATTAACTCACTGAGGTCTTACATTTAAGTTCCTGTGTCACAGGTAAAGAACTTAAAGCCAGGGAAAACTAAGCAATGTGACTAAAGCCACGCAGTTAGTAAGTGGTGATGTCAGAATTCAGGCCATTCTGCCTGGTCCAGAGTCTATACTCCTGCCTGCATTCCCCATAACCTCTGTTACCACAGCAGCAGGCCTCTGTGCCCTGTGGAACCAGGCACATTTCTGTGCCCTGTGTACCCAAATGCCATGTCTCTGTGTTCTGTGGAACCTAATGCCATATCTGTGTGTTCTGTGGACCCTGATGCCATATCTGTGTGTTCTGTGGACCCTAATGCCATGTCTCTGAGTTCTCTGGAACCTAATGCCATATCTGTGTGTTCTGTGGACCCTAATGCCACGTCTCTGTGTTCTGTGGACCCTAACGCCATGTCTCTGTGTTCTGTGGACCTGACCATCATGTCCCTGTGCTCTGGGATCATTCCCCAGTTCATTTGCCACTAGGAAGAGGCCACTCGCCATTTTTATTATCTCCTGTTTTCATTAACTTCATTCTCTACTAACCTCCCTTCCAATAAGCAGGAATTCCACTTTCTCTTTCCTTTTTAAAGCTAACATAACTGCTGCTCTTAGAGGAACTGAATATCAAGAAGCTGCCAGTGTCCTTTCATGGCTTTCAGAGAAAACACATTTTAGCCTTACTTGTTGTTCTCAGAATCCATGATGGAATAAATGCCAAACAGATCCACTTTAAGTAATTTTTAGGGTTACAATTTATGAATCGTGGGCGTTCTGACAGTTTAAAAGCCTTACCTTAAACATATGCTCAGTTCTAACCCTTGAATCTTTCTTTACTTAGAAACCACTGCTTGGTGGCGAAGGCTTGTATTTTCTGATTTTCTAAATACTAAGAAGTAAATGTATTACAGGAACATTGGAATGTGAAGTTTTCCTCACCAGTGTATAAAAGATGATTACAGGAAATTTAGAAAAGATTGATCCCCTTGCCTCTGGGACTCAATCACACCTCATCTGTCAGCATTTCCTGGCATCCACTTGCACAGAACACTTTTTCTCAGTGTTACATGATGTAGTCACAGAGTATACAATTCACCATATAACCAGGACATTAGCATCCAGGGCTCCGGTCCAGGGACAAGAGCCAGAGGAGCTACAGACACTGAGCCTGGAACACGCTTCAGACAGCCGCAGATCCGTCCACGCATTCAGCCATCTCACGACTCCTGTGGGCCCTGTGTGAGGTTCTGAGGTCAGAATGGAAAACCAGAGAAAGCTTGGTCTGCGCTTCTGTCATTCTACCCTACATTTAGAGAGAGAGGGGTGGGTCCAGAGCTAAAATATTACGTGAAAAATGCTCTCAGAGGAGAAAACTAAATGCCTGGGATCAGGGGAGGATTTCTGGATGGATGATTTGAGATGCTTAAAGCCAACCTCAAAGAACAAATGGATATTTTAGGGCACTGAAGGAGCCACTCCGGGAGAAGATGTTGCCTGTTAGGACTGGGTAGTAAGAAGAAAGGGAAGGCTGACTGTTTTCTCCTTGTGTTCTTACCTTTGTGTGTGTGTGTCCCTCCCACTCCACATATTAGCCCCAAGAGAAACTAGACAAGGAACTCTTAGAATTTCCAGGATCAATCAAACCTTTCTTTCTCTAAAACATATAGGAACTTTGGCTCTTAATTTTTATTTTTTATCTTTTTTTAATGTATACTAAAGAAAATTATTTATTCTTTCAGCCTTTGGTTTTCAGGCAATGCCTAGGGATTTGTTGTGTTATCTGTTCTCCATGGTAGCCTTCTCCCTGAGTTAAACAAGTTACAGCTTTTGAAATGGCTTTGATAAATGGCAGTGGCTCCATTAGGAGCGCTGAAGGTTCTCACTCAGTCCGTTGTCAGAAGAAATAAGATATTCTGAAATAACAAAACAAAGATTGAGGCCTGAGAATTTCCCCAGCAACAAGCTTTCTCCTCGTGCCCCCTGTTCCCACCCCAGGGAGAGGACCATTTCCTGGACCAGCCTTAAAATACAGGTATAAAAACGTTCCTTGGGTTGTTTGATGTCTGCGTGTGCATGCATGCATGCGTGAGTACTTGCTCCATTTGCTTCTGCAATGCTGAAACATGAGACTACAGCCTTAGACACACTTAGAGCTGCGTCTCTAGCCCTTTGGGTTTTTGTTTGTTTTGTTTTGGAGGACAGATTCACGCTACATATCGCAGGCTATCCTGGAACACAAGGTCCTCCTGCTTTTGTCTCCCAAGTGCTGGGATGACAGGTATCTGCCACTATACCTGGTGTAAAGGAGATTCTTGGGAACCCCAACCAGGACTTCACAATGGGCTTAAAGCGCTGAGCATAGAGCCACATTTTCCCATTTGTTCTGGATCTTCAGAACCTCCTAGTAAGGCTCTGTCTCAGCTGCCTTAGAGTGTACATGTACCAATAGCTGAAAAACTGGCTGTCCATGGACACCTGACCTATTCTGCCTCTCTTGTTGTAGTTTATTGTGATGATATCTCTTGTCACCAAAGCTTAGAATCAGGCCACCAGGATGAATCCAGAAGTGGTGCTAAAACTACTACTAATTATATTCAAAAGCTGCTGCTTCAGAGCTACAGGTACCCAATGTGTTGAAAGTACAATAGCCGTTCTCCTGGGATGGTGCCCAGTGTCGTCCTACCAAGGGCACCTTGACCAGTGCCAATTGGATGTTCTGCCAATGCCACTGAAGCCTGCCAAGATGGGTGTCACTCCCACCTGCCAATGCCCAGAGTTGAGAGCACCAATATCTGCAGGATGGCACCATCTCTGCCTGCTGATGAAGTTCATGAAGCCAATTGTGCTAACTCCTTTTGTTTCCAGTGTCCTCCCTCACCCCTTCCAAAAACACTTCGATGACAGAGGCCTCTTCATCTTAAGTCCTGGTCTGTGGGGTAAAGACCAGGGCCCATTGAGAGTGGCAGAACCTGAGATGCGTTCAGAGGTACCAGCCCATCAGATGAGCATCTTCTGCTCCTTGAATCAAATGCATCTGCTTTAGCTTCCATTTCTGAGCAGAGATCTTTCATGTTCCTGAATCCCTCATTTGAAACAGATCCATTCCAAATCAAGCCCTGCCAGTCACCCATAAATTCCCACACAAGATAGGTAAACACGGTTTTGTTCAAGGTGAGAGCTGTACCACACAGCTCTAGTCAGCAAGTTGACAGGCTCCAGGTCCACGTGAGAAAACAAAGAACATTACATTTTGCATTTCAGGAGGTCATGCTGACCTGCCTTCAAAAATATATCCAGGCTCTGACCATTTCATGCTGCCTTTTTTCTGGTTTCTCTCCCAGACATGCTCCTCTTTCCTCTGGATGACTTCTGCTGCCTCTGATATGGCCTCTGTATCCACCCTTCTCCACGCAGGAGCCAGGATGATTCCTCTGGAACATAGACCAGAGCATGTCAGACCTCTGCTCACACGCATGCACTGGCTCTCTGTTTCCCTCGGGCTCACACTGAGCCCTTGCAGGACCTTCTAGACACTAGGTCATCCATCCTCTCTCTGACCCAAAAACCATTCATTCGCAGCTACACGCTGAATCCACACATAGGTCTTGTTATTTCTTGAAAGCTCAATGGACTTGACCCTTCATGGGGGGCCTTTGTGCTAACTGCTCTCCCTCCCCGAGTCTTCCTCCCACTGTCTTCAGACCCTTCAAACTTCCTGAGTGAAACCTCCCCTGACAACCCGTCTACTGCTGCTCCCTCTTCACACACACCCCAGAGTTCCCAGTCCCGTCTTATTCTTCCACTTTCCAAAGAAACACACAGCGTGTTTGCCTCTCACCATTAGCTGTCTCCCACTCTTAGAATGAAAAGACAAGGGCTGGTGATATTGGACATTCTGTTCCCTGGGGCCTCCAAAAGAGTTCCTTGGGTACAGAAGGCACAGCCAGTATCTGAAGAGTGAAAAGGTGGATGGATGGATGGATGGATGGATGGATGGATGGATGGATGGATTGAGGGTAGGTCTCAGGTCGGTAACTGCTTAAGTGAATGTGAGCATGCTTAGTTTTGACTCCCATACAAATGATACCTTTTGTACTGCTCTTCTTCATAGGTAGAACGTAAGTTATTCATTTGTGTATTGCTAACTCTGGCTTTATGGTACCATTATCTGTTTGAAGTACCCCAATGAATAAAGTTATGTATTTGCCTGGAGGTTCTAAGAAAGGACAAAGTTTTTAAATATCAAATAAATAGAACTGACATTCAAAGTTTTCATTATTTTCTGAAAACTGAGGTTTGAGGAATTTTTTTTTCCACCGAAACGAAAAACATGCAAAAGAGTTTCCTGATTGATTGTAGCATTTAAGGTTTCTGTCTTAAGCGGAAAGCAGTGAGCTATATTAGCAACCAGATCGCTACATGAATGTCAGAAAACATGTACTGGCAGAAGAAAGAGATCGCGTGTCTTTTTCTAAATATAATTCACATCACTGGGAGAGCTGGGAAAATGTGAATGACGGCAAGTGTTCAGTGCCTTGTTCTAGCTGCAGTGAGCCCTCTGTTTGCCTTTGATCTAAGCCCTTGCTTCAGAATAGAGCCTCGCACCGAGGAAATAAATCAAAACAAGTAGAGATATTTAACACAGGGCTCCAGGGTCAACATGATCTCGGTAGGGTTTGTAAATTAAAAGATGGTAGGAAAAAGAAACATTTCACTTTATTGAATTTTTTAAAAAAAAAATATACTTTTAACACAAAGCTTCAGGGAACGGTACAATACAATCATTCAGCAAAATCACCCAACCCTTGGGCTATATTTATATGTGTCCCGTGTAAACCCTTTATGGGTCTTCCCACACACAGCCCACATAGTTTCCCATGGCAAGTAGCTAGCTCTTCTCAAGTGGGGCCACAGAGAGTTCCTCTCTGTGTGCACAGATGAAGCTAAAACATGTCAGAGCCCGGCGAACAGGGCACTCACAATCTTGCCGGCGATAGATTCTCCTGTAAAAACTGCTGTTGTTGGTGTTGTTCTTTTCCAGTCGTGATTTACAGTTATCTCTTTTGGCAATTCTGTTCTTTGAAGTTGTGATCAGACCAATGCCTTTGACTAAAACATTTCTCCTCTGTCCTTGAGGACAGAAGTCTCATCTCACCTAGCTGAGGCTTCTCCTTATACTCTGGGATTAGAAGTTGGTCGGCCATGTGTTTTGAAAACATTTCTTACTATGTACTCTTTACTGTCCATTGTTCCATTATTATATACTTCCTGATTTAAGGTACTAGAATTGGGGATTTTCTCTGAGCTAAATCTTTATTCATTTCTCTTACTTCATGGGACATGAAGAGACAGCATCCAGCACAAAGCACTTTAATTTCCTTTATTTCCTCCCCACCAATAGACAGATGGACGGACGGATGGATGGATGGGAGGGAGGGTGAGAGAGAGAGAGAGAGAGAGAGAGAGAGAAATAGAAGAGTGAGTGGGTGGGTGGGTGGGTGGATGGATGGATGGATGGATGGATAGATAGATAGCCAGCCAGCTAGCCAGCCAGCCAGCCTAAACTTTAATTGAACATACCAGAAGTCCAGAGTTAATGAGGCTTAGGTAATATATGACAAACAGTTCTTTGCACTCCATAGCAATATTCAGACACAAGACTCTTACCAGTGGGGGCCTATGTGTCTCCTTATTCTTTTATGGAATGTGTACCTACAACACAGTCTGTACCTAAACAAAGGGGGCTTGGTGCAGTGGAGCCTTCTATGCTTGGATCTTCCCCTTGCTATTGCTGTACAGCACAGAGAACTTAGCATGCCTTGCTTCCCAGCCAGAGGCTCAGCTTCCAGGTCCCACAGAAGAAATAGCATAACCCAGGTTCATAGACTCCATAAAGACCCTATAGATTACCTAAACCCTTAGCTAGTGAGATGGCATTTGGGAAGCCTCTCTGGGCTTTTTAGAGTGCCATATAGCTGCCAGGTGGTGTCCTTGATGCTAATAGTGGTGTTCGTCCCCTAGACATCTCTGTCCAGCAGAGCTTCCCTGACCAAGCTCTTGGATATTGACAAGTGGACCTTTCTCTGGGACCCTGTGGTTAGTGGATCCGCTTTCCTCTTTCATGTTCAATCATTTTTTTTTTTAGAACCACAGAAGAGAACAGCACATTGATCTCTAAGCCCAGGACTCAGACTGGGCGGGGGCAGGGCAGGGGCAGGATTTGATCCTCACACTACCTCACAGACCTGCATTTGGACTTGGCAACACGTTGTCTGCCTTCACCACTTGTCCTGGTTTACTTTCAGGGCCACCGACATTCTGGGTCTTGGGTACCAGCAGCACAGAGCCCAAGATGCTAGATCAAGGATCTGGAACAAGTTATGGGACAACACTGGCCATGTGTGTTACCCTGGTAGGCAGGCTGAGAACTCAAAGCACACCCGTGTGGGAAAAGAGAAGCCCCAATCCATTGCAGCAGCATGGACAAGTTTAGCAGCTGAGCTTGGCACTCTGGGCACAGTAGCCCATTAAGTGGTGGGTTTGGGGGTTTTCACCTGGGCAATGACATGCCATTCATACAACAACCCTTGCCTACATAAGAATCTACCCCAAGTCTAATCCACATAGCTCCCGTGTGTCTATGTGTGTGTGTATGTGTGTGTGTGAGTGTGTGTGTGTGAGAGAGAGAGAGAGAGACTGCTTTTACACAAAGATCATTAGCATCAGACTTAGCTCCAACTGCCCTTGGCTCTTTAATTTTCAAGAAAAGCAATCAAAATTCCCAAGCAGGCCAGCAAGGACAGTTCAGCAGGTATACACTCAACTGCCAAGCTTGATGACTTGATCAAACCTGAATTTGATCCTTGAGACCAACACAATGGGAGGAGGAAAAAATTCTGGAAAGTTGTACTCTGACCTCCACATGCATACTGTGACACACACACACCTCTACACGCACAATAAATAGATCTAAAATAAAGAAAATAGCCACCAAGCAAGTTCTTCCCACCCCCACAAACCCCAGCGCAGGTTCATGTTCATTCTTGTAGGCTACTCATCATCCTCAACGCTTTATTCCTTCTCCTTCCTTGTGCCATTTTGGTTGCTTCCTAAATCCTCCATCTCTGCACTTTCTGCCTCCTAGGAGCTAGTTAACCCTCCACCCACTCAGGTGTAACCAGGTTTCTAAGTGAGAGCCCTCCTGACTTACCCGCCAGGTCCTAGTGCCCTCTTCCTCTCCATCTTTCCCATTGGTTCTTCTGCAGCCTCCTTTCCCACTGAGCCTACCTTCCTTGAAACTCTTTCTCCCCACTTCTCCTCTTGTCCTGACCATCTTGATTCTGCCTCCTCAGGCTGATGGTCAGTTTCCTCGTCCACTGGGAGCAGTTCATTCTCTTCTCACACTTCAGCATCCCCCTGTGGTACCACCTCCATCAGACTCTAGCACTCCACGATAAACATCTGTGGAGTTCCTGCATGCACCATGGATTGCATTAAGCCCTCCTTGCGTTGTTCCAATGAACATATATGACAATGCTTGTGAATTCTTTCTGTCTGTCATATTACATATCGGGTGGCGGGTGCTTGGCAAGGGTAAGAAGTTTACTCAAGGTCAGGCAGCTAGGAACTGTGGCAGCCAAGGCTCCCATCTGTGCTGCTCATGATGCCAAGGTCATGTGACTCCCTGGAACTCTTCCCCAATTTTCAGGCGCTGTTCTACAGCCTTTAGTTTCTCATGTCAGAAAAGTATCCATATCATTCTACTGTATTTTTTTTCTTGGCCAGTAAAACCACCAAAAAACTCAACATCCAATCTAGAAACTTGGGATACTCTCCCTAACTCTAACCTCATTCTTATCTCTATGTAATTGTCTCAAATGGATGATGATATGATTGGCAGAACGATGCTCACAGCTGCAGTTAAGGGAAGAAAAGCTTATTTGAAAGCAATAAATGTGAACATTTACGGGCATACCAAACAAAAGGCCTTGCAATGCACTGTCAAATGAAGGCAGTGACCCCATAGGGATGTCTCTGTGCAGCTATCCTGTTTTCACTTATGCTTATATCCAAGTAAAGGTTATGCTACCAAAACAAAGAGCTTCATAATGCAATTTAGCGAACAGAACGTTGGTTTCACCCACATTACAGTTCCGAAATGAACAGTCTGGTTTACAGGTTGGCTCTACGTTCTACAATCCCAGAAGGACCCACGACCTTTGCTCTGTCCCTGTGTCATCATCTAAAGCATGTTTACTCTGGGTGATTCACGGACTAGCAGCCTTAGCATCAGCATACTGCTTGTGAGAAATTCAGCAGCTCAGATACTCCTTCAGCCCTGATACTCCTTCCAGCCCCACTTAATGAGACTCACAGGTCAGCTGGCTGCCGCGTGACTCCTCGCATTGAAGGCTCTGGGGTATAGTTTTTTCCCATGGGGTCAGAGCTACCCTGTGGGCATTGATGTTCTGGACAATGGAAAGATTTTCAAAAGAAATCAAAAGAACTTTTTTCATGTTGAAGCTGATCTGACTTGGAAGATAGCTACATGCTGAGATTCTATTAGCCTCCTGTAAATGACAAACATATCTCATAATAGCATCCCCCAAAAGGCTGATGTGTCTTCTGTCTGATTGAGCAATCGTGAGCCCATCCTACTTACAAGCTTTTGGCGGAATAACCTCTTGTCTCTAATGGTTGATACTTCTTGACATTGTTAAAACAAAAGCTGGATGATGGTGACTCTCACACCTTTAATCCCAGCACTCAGGAGGCAGAGACAGGCAGATCTTTGTGAGTTTGAGGCCAGCTTGGTCTACAGAGCGAGTTCCAGGATAGCCAGGGCTACATAAAGAAACCCTGTCTTGGAAAAAAAAAACATAAACAAAAAAATTGAAATAAATAAGAAAGAAAAAGCAATGCCTACCTAGTCAATTATTGGCTTTGAAGATTCTTTATTCTATTGGTCTAACTGGCATGCTAGTATCATAGTTCCAATCTGGTAGCTTGCTGCAAACTGCTTTTGTTGTGTTTTAATCCCAAATACAATATATTCAATCTTTCTTTTTCTGTTTCTATTATCTATTATTAGTTGGTTTTCTGTGCCTTTTGTTTTGTTTGAGGGAATTGGTATTGTTTTTGAGATAGTATTCATGTAGATCAGTCTGACCTCAAATGTACTATGTGCCCAGGCAGGCCGTCCTTGAACTCTTGATCCTCCTGCCTCCTTCTCCCAATTGCTGAAATTGTAGACAGCCCACCGCTATGTAGACTCTATCATCAGTTTTTATTACCTTCCATTTTCTACCTCTTTTGTCTTATAAAGTAGGAGCACTGTCTATGCAGACCAAGCTCCTTTGAAGCAGATAAAAAGAGTGACAGCCTGGATATATGATCACCCCGTGTAATCTCACCCACACCTGACTTCAGCTTCCCTTTGTGACAGCATGACTACAACTGATTAAATACCCCTGTGTGGCAAAGATTGTGCAAAACTCCACTTGCGTCATTTCACTGAATGAGTAGCAACTTGGTTCAAGGATGTTCTTGTATCTCTCAGGTTACTGTGTGTGTGTATGTATGTGTGTGTATATATATATATACATATATATATGGTTTGGATATATATGATAGGTATATGTATTATATAATATAGGTATATTATATATGTGTGATATAGGTATATTATATAATATACCATATATATGGTACCAGACTGAGTGAGTATTTCAAATAAAATGAGACTAAAAAGGAAAGGGCTATAAAGATCATTTTGTCCCGAAAGTCTTCTGTTTTGCTGGTTTTACACATTTCTTTTGAAAGCCAGTATAGCGTTTCTTCCTTTTCCAGAAAACATTTCCAATGTGAGTTGCTAGCTGAGGTACAGGTAGCCTCAGAGACAGGGACATTCCAGAGCTGACTCCCTTGAAGGTCGGGAGTGCCCAGAGCCCTTTCCTACAGTCCCCGTGCTCACCTTGTCCCTCTGGTGGGCACAGTAGCTAGACATATTCCAAGAGACTCTGGAAGGATACCCAGGCAGAAGGCAGCAACCCGGAAGGCGTGTGGCAACTGCTTTAGCATATCTGAATTTAGTGGAGACTGAAGTTTGGCTGCTATTTCCATTTTCGGTCCCAGCTAAGGTTTTCCCCAGACTTTGGAATTCAGCGAGTCAAACCCGGCTGCATTGCTGTGAACTGTTGTTAGGAATGCCCGCTGTCCGCCCACACTGCCTCTCGCATCGCAGCCTGTGCCGGACTCTCCTGCGCATGCTCCACGGTACTGCTGGCCTGGCAGGCCCTGGGGCTGTTGCTTCCTAACGCAGTCTCACCAGATGTTCCTGCTAGAAAAAGAGCTTAATCATTGCTAATTTGAACAGCATTTACACTACTACCTAAGGGTATTGCCAAAGAGCCAGGAAAGAAACGTGGATGCTATCTAACCCGTAGTCTGCGCCTTTCCTATTTTTTTCTCCTTTCTGTAGTTTTGTAATCGGGCTTTGTTGTTGTTGTTGTTGTTTTTCTGGGTGAGTTAATCAGGTACTATCTTATAATTAATTTATAAATCATAGAATTACAACACTTAGGGGTTACTGTAAAGAACTTTGAGGCCGTTGGTCTAACACCTTTCTTACTGAAGCCAGGGAGGGCAAGGTATCTTGCCCAGGGTCACACAGCTGGTGGGATCAAGAGGATGGAATTAAATCCATTGCATTTCATAGTAAAGCAAACTATCTGAGGTTGGTTTTGGTTCTTGACACATGTAAGTTTTAAATGTTTTAAATGTACCAGTGCTCGGCCCTAAAAAAAGAAATCCTTAATTTTTATGGCACCAGAGTACAGAATGTAGGTCTCCTGCAAATGAGTCCCAAACCTCTGAAATGAATTTTTCCCATGTCTACTTAAATAATTCAATAAACACTTAGCAAATGCCTGCCGTGTGTGAGATGGTCCTGATGGAGGCCTTGGAGATCACGGAAGTTCCTAAGACCTTGTTTCTTCACCAAGGGCAGTGAAGCTAATATGCTACTAATGCTCCCTTGAAAGCAAGGTGGCCTTAGAGAAATCTTGGGAGAGCAGGTCGAGAAAGGGTTCCGGCTAAAGAAGAAAACAGAAGCAGAGTTATGGAGGTAGATGAGCTGTCCGGAGGACTATGTCCCAGTACTCCAGCTCATGCAGTAAGCATGTGCAGTAAAGACTGACTTCAGCCATGATGGGTAAAGATGGAGTTCAGTGAGGTAGGAAGGATGTTGGTGCTGGCTAGCTCAGTTTCCTTCCTCCTCCTCAGTCTCATGCCAGCAATTGCCAACGGACTCGTGAATTAAAGAGCCTGAGTTAGATTCTACAGCTTCAATTCATAAACACCAAATTCATAAACACAGAAAACTTGTAACCCTAGTCAGCTTTTCCCCCTGTGTATTGAAAACTCAGTAGCTGGCGATGATAATCACAAAAATGTCTGGTTTTCTACCTCCATCAGTCTAGGGGTCAGCTGTAGTGACCTAACACGGACTGGATTTTCCTGGGCTCCAAATTTAATCCTAAGCTTTGGGTTAAATTCAACTTCATAAGTCTTCGTTGACCTCCTCGTACTAGCAGTCATACAAGTACTCAGCGGATAGTAGTCGTACAGGGATGGTGTAAGAATGAATGTGTATACGTTTAGCACAGGCAGAACACGAAAGAATGAGCGGAACAGGGGAAAGAGAGAGGCTGCCAACCAGCCATTCCATCGGCCAGCATCAATGGAGCTGGGAAGCACCTCCAGCCACAGTGAGACACAGTGGGGTTCCCCCGGCATAGGGCACAGACATGCAATTCTAATTCAGGAAGAGAGGCAAGAACTTGGATCAGTTATTCTGTATCCTTGGGTTACCTTGTTTGGGAAATGTCTAAGCACAGACATGTAAGGTCAAGAAGAAAAGACGTTCTCAGAGGTAGACCCTGTCTGCAACAAGATGAGAGGCATGAGGAGTGCAGGGGAGGAAGGGTGGAAGGCGGACGAGAGAGTTTGAACCAGCCAAGGGCAAAGGCCTGTGCAGCTCCCATCCGTGTGTGTGTGTGTGTGTGTGTGTGTGTGTGTGTGCCATTTAAAACAATTGGGCACAAAGAAAACGAAGAGTCATCGGGTAGATATTAATCCAAACCATCATGCCAGGCAGTTTGCACACTATACCAAAAATATCACAAGACTTGGGGTGCGTGTTCTAGAAAAGAAGGAGGTGAGACTCACCTAGCTATCTAATTTGCCAAAGACAGCCCAACCAATCAGTAGTGCTTCTGGGACTACCAGATTCTTCTTTGGAAGAAGGAGAGTGAGTTGGAAGCCATCTTGGAAATCAAATCAGTAGGGAGTGTCATCCTCACGAGTTATGATGACCGTTTCCTGAGCTTCTACCTGGGCAAAGGGACTGATGCCTCCCCACTGGCTGAGGAGTGTGGGTGGGAACTTTGTTCTCAGCTGAAGGATAGAAATTGCTTGTTTTACTCCCATCGACGATAGCTATAAGATATGAGATGGCCTTAAAAATTTATTTTAATTATGTGTTTTATAATTCATAAAGATTTCAGTCCTTGAAAAGTAACTCTAGATATAAGAGAAGAGCATTGCAGGCATGGAAATTTATATAAGCAAAGTATTAAGAGTGCCTTATGCAGTTCCTGGTTAAGAAGCGGCTGGTAGCACCTCCAACGACTGTTGACACGTGCGTGTGTTCAGTCGCATCAGTAGCGTATGTAGCAGGACAGTGAGAGGCTGGGTCGATTTTAGTTGACTTCACATGGTGCAATAGGACATCTGGACTTTTCTCTAGAAGGAATCACTGTAGATTCTGGTCCAAGGGTAGACTTACGAGCCTGGCTAAGTATAAGCTGAACCAGAGGTGGAAGGCCAAACGGAAGGATTTTGCATCCATTTGAACAAGTGGTAATGAGATCCTGAGCTGGGGAGTGGTTGTAGAAGCAAAATGAAAGGAACATATGGGACAGCTTCTTTGGAAGAAGTTACTGCATGGCGCAGTGGTCACCCTACATATCGTTAAATACGTCTCAAGTTCATGTTGCAACTTTATTTGGCTCTCAAGTTCTCCTCCAGTCAGGTATGCAGAACCTCCATAATTTGGTGGTCATCTGTTCACAACCATTTTGATTTATGATTGCAATTACTGTGCAGGAGGCATTTTAACTGATCTGTTCTGTGCTGTGTCCACGGCATCCATCAGAAAGAGCGCTGAGTATTTATTGAATAAGCAAACGCACGGATGCTGCCCTGCACAAGCACACACACCCATTTCCTGAGTATCTGCACCTTGGCGTTCTGGCCGCCCATCTGTCACCCCGTCAAAATCCCTGTCACTCTTGCTTCTTCAGGATGGTGGGTCGTGCTTTATAGCGGGATCCAGATTACTGAGCAGTCTACACGCAGTGAGATTTTAGTGTAATGTGTTTCCCAGCCGCTGCCTTCAATCAAGTTCCGTTGACTCCCTTTGCTACTTCTTAGTGTGAATTCAGATCCGCCCAGTGATGTTCTCATTGTGTAAAACAGTAGAAATTCATTTCTAGCCCATTTCAAACCTCCAGTTTTATCTCTCTCTCTCTCTCTCTCTCACACACACACACACACACACACACACACACCCTAAGTTCAGTTTTCTTCCAAGACACTAACACCCCACCCCCTTTTCTGATCCTCAATTGCTTGGTCTTGGGACAAAATGGAAGGTATTGGAAGAAGCAGTGAATGTCTTGGTCCATTGGGTTCATTTTGCAGTTGTCTGGGGGGCACCCCAGATTCCTCCAGTGACCATTGAGAAACCAAAGTGTGACAGGTGGTCAATGACTGCCCTTTGCCAGGAATTGTGTATGAGTGTCCGGGGATGACCTGTGGGAAACCTATTACACAGTTCTCTGGGAAAGAACAACCGACTCTTTTCTTCTTTAAAAAAAAAATCAAGGATCCTTAAGCCTGTCCAAAGTAGCCACTGCTGGCTTGGTCAGCTTCTTGGGTAGGCTACCAGTAACCTTACTGTTAGGTTGTGTCAACCCCCATGTTCCCGTCTTCCCTTTTGCTCTTTCTCCATTTATTCCATCAGATGAGTACCCTATGTCTTGGGTCAGTGTTCAGGTTGGTTCACCCACTTGTTAACCAACCAGGGAGAACGTACCGCATACCTCTAGTCTGTAATCTACCAAAAAGGAAAGTGCTCAGTACATCCGAGCCTCCACTTCGGGTCCTGGTCTCCAGGTTTATACGCAGCACCCAGTTATCTGTGCACGCCACGAGACTGCGTTTGGCAAACTCTGACTCACCATTCCTTGTCACCATACAATGAATACTGAGTCAGAGCCACATGGACAGGCATTTGGTGAGTCGCCCAAAGGGGGGTCAGGCAATAGAAAAGCAAAATACGAGCATCCTACACACCCGAGGTGCTGGCGCCGACAATGAACTGCACTGTAGCTGGGATGTGTTGAGTACTGAAGCCTAGAGCTGTAGGTTAGATTGAGGAATGGGATAGCTGAAAGGAGGGAAGGGGGAAGGGCAACTTAAAATGGAAAGCAAAGGATACTCTGAACCGAGGACCCTGCGCAGTGACAGAAAGCTCACGATGCTGAGATGAAAATCTGAATTCTAGGTGCCAACACTAATCTTGTCCTCTGCGCACAAACCAGAATCCTATAGATTTCTGTTTATAATTTCCTTCAATCTGATGGAAGAGGAAAGCCCCTTCTGCACCATGCCCACTTAGCTGCTCCCAGCAGGCGCCTTACTGAAGGCTGATGAGGGGGCCGCTCTCCCGAGGAACTCCGGTACCAAACCCTGTCCTGGCATGCAGGCAGCCTAAGTTTCAGAAGTGAGTCATGTCAAGCACAAGAACCATGAATTCAGCTTAGATTTCAAATTTTAAAAAAAAGGACTTAGAAGAAGCTATATAAATTCTTCAACCCAGAAGTTCTTCCTGCTTAAATTATTTTCACATTCCAATTTAAACCCAGAGACATTATGTTGCTGTCACACTTCTTTGTTCCCCTGAAGTATTAAAAAAAAAATCTGTATATAGCTGACAAAAAATAGAAGCCTGTCTGCCAGAAAGTTCCCTATTCATGTCTAACACACTGTAGAGCTGAGGTGGAACACATGGTCTTGAAGCACCCAGGGCCTCTTTTGAACTGGCTTGCCACAGCCGTGTGTTTCTCCAGCGTGTGTGCCCTACCTACAGTACATGCCTTGCATAAGCATGAACCCCCTTGGAATGTCTAAGTTGTGCAGTATTTTCACACACTCGGACGTTGCACACATGAGAATTACCATCTCTATTTTGAAGATGCCTTGCCTTTCGCCTCCCCCCCCCCCCCCCGTCTAACACTGGTAACTCAGCTGGCATCCCTCGCAATTCCCTTCCAACAGAACACCAACAAAGTCCCGAACAGAAGTTTGGCATATTTCATCATCTCAAACCCAGAGTTGATCTAGCAGCTAAATTGGAAATTTCTGGGTGTATTTTTGAAAACTAATTCAGCGTGAAAATTACTAATGATTTAGAATTGTTCATAGAGGCTTTTCCTTCTCCTTACTTCTCTATCCAGAAATATCTGATGCTTTATATCAGATTAATTTGCAAGTGGCCACATGCTTCCTGTTGTTGGGACAGAAGGGAGCTGGCTTAAGTAATGTCTAATGTATCGTTCTTCATTGCAGATGAGACCCATTGGTCATGATGGCTACCATCCCACCTCTGTCGCTGAGTGGCTGGATTCCATCGAGCTGGGGGACTACACCAAAGCCTTTCTCATCAATGGATACACGTCGATGGACCTGTTGAAAAAAATCTGGGAGGTTGAACTCATCAATGTAAGTTACTCTCTCTCTCAACACCTTAACTGTTCTGCTTTCGATGTGACGTGAATTTTATCGCAGGTGGAGAATTCTTTATCTTTCTCTGTAACTGTTTGGACATCTAGTAAGGATTTACAGATGTGTGTGTGTGTGTGTGTGTGTGTGTGTGTGTGTGTGTTACTCTGAGATCATTGTCTTTTGATGTTTTGAGATGGTGAACTGAGACATAAGAAGAAGAGCCTCGGGGCTTTTTTGCATTATCTAACGAAACCTTCCAAGAAGTTCTGGGGTTTCCATTTTAGGAAACCCTTGTCGGTTTAGCATAGGGATGTGGTGGCAAAATAAGCTTCCAGCCTGATCTCTGCCCCTGTTCACTATTAAAAGCCAGAATTGTCGCGTTTCCATCCCTTAATCACATTCTTTTAGCACTCTGTCGTGTTTCTTTATCTCCGTTCCTTAATTAGGATTCAAACCCCATGCTTAGAGGGACTGCTTCTGCTCTTGCTAAACAGGCTGCTGTAGTCATTAAAGCGTTATCTCCCGGAGTTGGCGTCCAATCGTATGTTGTCTCTGCTTCATGCATACATATGCTTGGCATAAATTTTCCGTCGACGCTGGCCAGCATATGTTGCCATGTATTTAAGCCCAGAGAGATCAACTCAGTCCTCATAAGCGATTCTGATTCTTCCTCACTTCCTTTTTACTCTCATTTTTTTTTCTAAATACAAACAGGTGAAGGAATGAAGTAAAAAGATAGCGGGAAATGATGGTATGCATTTGTGCTGTGCTCGCGCGTTGGGAATGTTCCTTTTTAAGATAATACAGTGATAAATCACTCTTTTAGAGGGTTGTTTATCTTCACAGCCTGATGATTGGGAGGGCATTTGCAAAGTGAAATAAAGCCGACAATTTTTACTGCTCCTTCCTAGCTCTCCTGCTTGTTCTGTCGCTCTCCGTCCCGGAGTCTACGTTCCACATGTTGCCTGCCATTAATTATTTTAATGAGCATTATGACCGTTAGCCAGTATGTCTTGCTTTTGAAAATGTATCTTTCAAAATACATCTTTCCTGGGACATTTTACAAAACTGTTCTTGAGTCAAAAAAAAAAAGCACATGAAGTTAATAGAATCTTGGCTTCTCGCTTGCCGTTAGTAACTCTTAACTTGTTGCTTCTTACTCCCTCACCAAAAACCATCCTTACCAAAAGAAAGCCACTGCCTGAAGCTCTGGTTAGCATTGTTCTTAGTCACTGTAGCAAAGGAACAAGTTGAAGCCGCCTCGGGTTTTGGTTGTGATGGGTAAAGACTTCCATCCTCTATGAGACGTGACGTTTGTCTAATGGTTCCTCTGAGGCACTCGCTTGTGAACAAGGCCGCTTTCCATACATCAGCCACATCAGTTTCCACATTGAAATGTGTTCTGCTTAACAGTAGAACTTGAAAACTAACCTTATGCCAGACCCTCGGAATACACCTGTTCCCTACTGAAGAGCTGATAGGAAGTGGCGTGTGGGCCATTCACCTGACTGGTGTCAGCGGTACTTCCCAATGAACAGGATGGCTTCTGGGAAGGCTCTACAGTATCCCTCGTGTTGGGTGACAGGGAGGTCCTGATGCTGGAAAGCCCATAGGTTTGCTGCCTGGGCCTAGAGACTAATCACAACCACCTTTGAATTCGGACAAGAAAACAAAAATATGCCTTTGTGCCTATGTGGCCTCTTTGGTTTCCCTTTTAGCTGCACTGACTAAATTATAGTCTGATTTAGAGGGGTTCAAGTTTGAAATATTGCTTCAAAGTCTGAAGGCATAGTCAATGTGCTCAAAGTCCTCTGACCTGTGTGCCTGCCATCAACACAGCGTATCTTTCTTAAGTAAACTCATTGGGTTTAAATTTCTGTGGCATTTTATATATGGAAAGTTACCACTCTACAAAGAGAGAATGCAAGTCATTTAACTCAGTAGACTTGCTCATTGTGGGCAAACAAACAAACAAAAAGCCAAGTGAGCCTTTAGACACAGAATTAGAAATCAAAACTTCATCGCTCCTTGAGCGGGACATTTCATTTAAGGAGTTGAGGTTGTTGGGGTTTTTTTAGTGTGAGAAGGGCTACATGTGCCTTTCGGCTTGCAAAGC
This sequence comes from Neodon shergylaensis, assembly GCA_025134845.1. Lineage (NCBI taxonomy): Eukaryota > Metazoa > Chordata > Mammalia > Rodentia > Cricetidae > Neodon > Neodon shergylaensis. The sequence continues at coordinate 5,615,006 of JABTXL010005037.1, forward strand.
TTTTGAGCAATCTCAAATTCAAAACCCTTTCATCAAAAAAAGAGAAGACAAAGTTGAGACCTTTGTTTATCTGGACTAATGAAGAGAAGTATGGGGTGGTCCCTTGTGTAGCAGATGGCTCAACTAATACAGTATCAAGTACCTATAAGTTGTTTCCTGACTGATACAGGGTACTACCGTAATCCTGATCTAAAGTGAAGGCCTGTAGGGAAGTCCTATCATGGGTCAAGGTAGAGTGGCTGAGTCCCATCCTTGACCAATACAAAGACTAGGTCCCCTCATAGGTCACTCACTAGTTGATGGTTTCCCTCCTGGATCTCTGTGGAGTGGACCGTTGATGGCTGATGTGAGGAGCTGATTTAAAGGGAGCCAGACTGCTCTGGTGGCTCTTTCTCCTCCTGAAGGGAAGACAGACAAACTCCAGCTGGGAGAGGTGCAGAGGTCAACAGGTGGAGGGAGGAGAATAGAGGACGAATAGACTTGTTGGCATGGTGATAGCATCAGCATCATTGATGAGACACTCAGTGTAGATGGTAATGCACTTGTTGTTATTCTCAGGAGTATAATAAGCTTGTGTAACCTATTTCTATCAGGATATGAAACTGGCCAGATTTCTGGACTTGAATCATACAAATATGTATTTGAAACTCTCACCTTTGTAAAGCTCCTGAAGACCTTTTCTTTGTGGTGTATATTAATGTTTTTTGAAAATCAAGGTTATTTGAATAAACAAATAAGCGGTTCGGACTCAAAGCTACCCAAGGGTTAGGAGGAAACGAAAGGATAGAGATCTCACCATTGTTAACACAGAGAAGCGTTTAAGGCAGGAAGCGCTGCCAGTTCTGGAGGCCCAGTGCTGTCTCAGATGAGGGCATGAAATATTGGCCAACAGTTGACCCCTTGATCTCAGAGACTTCGCATTCAGACACCGGTGTTGACTGATTGGCTAAAGTCCTGGCCACCATGGGTAGTAACATCACATTCCTACCTTTCTAGTGACATTTCAGTATTGTTCCCTCTGCCGATGCTAGCTGCATGAACCACCGCTTAGAGTTACTGTCCCTCCAAGGGCTTGTTAAGGGAATTAATGACTAGTTATCAGTTCAAAGGTCCATTAATTTTTTTCCCTCTCAGAGGTTTCTCAGTCTTGGCATATGGTCCTAGCCAATCTAAGATTTCTAACTACTACCACCAACCTCCACAGCTCTGCATGGGGGAAATTTTAGACAGAAAGGAATATATGTTCTCCATAAAATGTGTATAGATGACTTCTGAAATTAAAAATAATAAGCTAAGGCCCATGTGAATAACTCGATATTCACTTTCTGGACAATAAAAATATACAAAATTATCAAAAAGAACGTTAATTTTTTATCTCTGTGTGTCTACTAAAGGGACTTGGGTACATCCAAATAACTCTAAACACTGTTCGTTCAATTCTTAACTCATGAATCTCATTGTAGAACCTGCAATTAATATCTTCCCATTGACCTTACCATCATTTACCAAGGGAATTGTTCTAGCCCAGGCTTAGTGTACCCAGCAATACTAATAATGGCAAAGGTTCGTACTGAAAAAAAAATATAGATTTTAGTGCATTCTTAAATCTCCGCTCATAATACAGAATTGTTTCTTAAAACGTAATACAGTATTTGGTTTTAATACCTCTGGGTAAAAGTTAATAAAGTAGCTAAGGCAACAATACCCGTATGCATCTTGTGAAAGCCCTTTCTCTTCTCCAGTGGATAGCCTCTGGAATTACTTTAGCAGCAGTGAATGGATTAGTTTGTCATTTGCTTCTTGCCTGACTACTTCTGAAACTGTGATTGCACTTGTGGAGGGCGGTCAGGTTGCTTTGCCAGGTTTCCTCGATGTTAGTGATTGAATTTCTACCTTTCTGGGGAAGTTCCGGGATAATCTAACCCAGCGGTCAGAAGGTTTTCCAAGGAAACTTGTTAATTGTGTGCCCATTCTTTGGTCACATGACTTGATCGCTGTAAGGCCCCTTGTTTGCAATTGTTAAAAATATAAAGATAGCACCGCTGAAGGTGAAACCAAGCACAGGATGTTTCAGAGGGCTGCCGCGTGTGTGATCAAACAATGTTGGTCCCATACGCGGGAAGCCAGCCCTGTTCTCCATTCCGTTGTGTGGATCCTTGTCTCTCTCTGGCATCAACTGCCTTCTATCTAAAGGACTTCCTGTAACATTTTAAACAATGTGAGGCTGCCAGTGGTGAATTCTGCCAGCTCATGTGCCTCTGGAAGAAATTTTATTTTGCCTTCATTTCTGAAGGATACTTTTGCAGGACGGGTAATTCTGTATCCCCATCAATACGTTTCCAAATTGTTCTGAACAAATTCAGAAATTCTTTGGTCTTGTGAGTAAGGTTTATTGGGAAATACTGGGATACTGTCCGGCCTGTTGCTAGTATTTCCCACTATTGGGCAGAGGTGCTGAGGGCTTGAACCATATCTTTGAAATCCCAGAGCTTTCCAGCCTGAATAGTATAGAAACTATCACCAGCCTGATTTGGGATCTAAGAGTTATATCTGCCAGTCTTTTCAGAGGCTTCGTTGTCTGGCCTCAGGTAGGTTCTTTATATGCATGTACTGTTTGTTCAGTATTCTCTCCCCTCCACCCAGCCATCTCTAACCACACTGGCCTCCCCTCCACCCAGCCATCCCTAACCACACAAAAAGATGGGCGTTTTTCATCTCATCAGACACCCAGTTCTTTCTGAGGCCCTCCCTCCTGCAAACGAGACCACTTGTATCCTGTATTTGCTTTCTGTGTCCCAGGCCTCACTGTCCTTGTTGTGCTGTGTCTAACAGCACGAACACCAGCAGCACTCCGCGCAGATTTCCCTCGATTGCTGGCTTTTTCAGGCAGGGACGTCAGTGTGATCTCTGTGACTCCGCCTTGAGCAGAAATCAGATTCCTTCATACCCGCTAGCCACAGGCCTCCACCTCCAAGGAGCTGCCCCAGCGTCTCAGATGAGGCACCGGGGTATCAGGTGTCTGATAGCGTCCCAGGTGATGCTCAAGTGCGGCCTCTGAAATCAGTGGGGACCACTGAAAGGATTTAACCGAAGGAATGGCGTGGTCAGAAACAGCAAGAAGGCAAAGCAGACGGCGAGAAGAAGCTGAGTCAGCAACTCTGTGGCACTGTTTCCAGCCATGACTATCGCAGGCACAGAGGCAAAAATAAGTAATAATAGTAATAAAAAAAAACATTGCCTCTAGCACCGAGGGTATGCCTAAATTCGGAGCCTGTAAATAGAGTCCGTTTTCATAATTACAATCCCACGTATCCAAAGGAGGATAAATTATAGCCAATATTCCTCTGATGCTTTTGATGGTGGCTAAGGCTGTTTTTTAGGACCCCTCCAAGGCTGGGCTTCTGTCAAATGGAAATTTTATTTAACTGTTTATAAAGAGTAAGACACACCGTGAAGTCAGGTTTCAAAGGGGCCCTCTTTCCTTTCATCTTTATTTTGGAAGCAGGTCACTTTGCTTTGAAGCCTGAATCCACCACGCGGTGTGCGGCCTTAAGTCACTTCCCCACTCTGGGACTCAGTTGCTGGTGTATAAATAGAGGACAATAATATCTGGCCTGCTGCTTCCTAGGCTTCCTGCGAGGCCTGAATGGCAGCTTTCTCTTATCCATCTGATTTTCTTCTCCCTGGTTTTATTTTCCTTTTGCCTTTTCTTACTGACTTCCCCAGATTTCTTTCCCAGAGTAAGGCTGGGAGCTGATCCTTTGGGGGCACACACTTTCATAGCTAGTTGTGTTTCCCAGAGTCAGGCTAGGAGCTGGTCCATGGGGCACACACTTTCATAGCTAGTTGTGTTTTCCTCCCCCACCCACCAACACAGGTAACATCATTTGGTGTATGAACCCCAGTCTTCAGGAATTGGGTCTCAGTGCCTGTCTCCCTTCATCCCCAATTCCAATCCCTGAACATTTCCCACCCAACCCCCTTTTATTCAGTGTTGATGCTTAGGTACGAAGTTGCTGTGCCTTTACCCCCAGCTATGTGGGTGCTGACCCTTGACCCTCAGTGTTGATCTGGAGGCACCCAGACCTTTGTTCTTGAAACAGGGAACAGAACAGGGCAGTGACTCAGAAACTAGGGGTGCATTCAGACACAAGTCATCATGACCCTAATAAATTTAAACCTGTCTGGAATCTGTCTATTTGACGGCCCATGACAATGGGAACCTCTGCAGCCTCATGTCATGGTCCCTTTTCATTGATTTTTTTTTTACATCGCATACTATAAACTATAGTAATGAAGCCGGTGACGTGTTCTTCTCTGTTGTTCTCAAATTTTTTTAAAGGGCAGGTAAATTTTTGATTCCAAAAAAAAGTCTTCAAGACGTTTAGGATGGAACTTGTTACTAAAGAATGCAGCTCTATCGCTGGCAAATTGTGACAAACTGCTTCTCTCCCAGGAGACTTGAGAGCCAAACGCCTGCTCCAGAGTATAGAAAATGGGGGGAGAGGGGGGTCCTCCATACATGGAATTACACATATATGCAGACAGCTGCTGGTGCTGCTGGTGCGTGTTGGTCTGGTGGAGAAACCCTTTCCCTTCTATTTTAAGAGACAATCTGATACTATCCGGGAAGAACAAGGAGAGCCAGAGATTTCGTTTCCCCAAGAAAAACTGTTAAGAGTTTTGAAACCTCATCTGCATGCTAACATGCCAGAGACTGGCAGTAGGTATCGAGTCCGAGAAAACGGGGAAGGTTTGCCGCCGCCGCGACCAGTGTGGAGGCGGTTTGCACTAGCCATTATGGAAATAAGTAGAAGCCATATGAAAGAGAAGTAATGAGGTCAGAGATGCGGTCGTTTGGGATTCATGTCTGATTCAAAGATATGTAAGGGTTGCCAAGAGTTTAATTTCAGCTATTTTGGTTTTTTTTTTTAATGTATTATATTAAACTGCAAAGTGTGGTCTCAAATGCTTTTTGATCTCAGGCAAAGAGCTGTTAGCTTGAACCTCAGAAAAGGCTGCACTCTTACCTTACGGACTCTATGTCTGGCGCTCTACCACCACCTGGTGGCAGCATACCTGAAGTACAGGGCAGGTTACTAAATGAAAAACCCAATTCTTAAATGCAGAACCCACAGACCTGAAATTATTCTGTGCCGGTTTTATACCAATCCCTGTTTCTGACTCCTTGTCATTCATGAGAGTTTTACTTTTGTAGACATGCAAACACCAAATCCAAGTACCCACGTGACTAAAATGGTCTTTAACAAAATAGAAAAAAACCCTGTGCCGGGCATTCCACTGATTGGATTAATCCAAGTGACAGGGCTCCTTGATAAATGCATATCTTACCCACCAGCACACACTAGACCTGTTTATAGCCGTCTTACAGTGTAAATAGGATTCTGGAGGGGAGTCCTTTTAAATCTGTCGCATGTTAGTGATAGAAATATGTGACTGTGTTCCAGCCCTTATCCTCAAGAGAGCTTCTGGACTCGGGAGAGGAAAGCCTTCGACACAAACCATAAAAGAGAGAACTGAGAGCATACAAGCATAAAAGTGGTGTCCAGAGCTCCAGTGGGAGCACAGGGCCTTCTCCTGCCTGGGTAGAGGTGGGATCAGAGCCGGTGGGGAGGAGCCCTCTGGATGGGAAAGAGTTAGCAACCATGGTTAAAATCACAGGCTCACAAAGCGGTGTGTGTGTGTGTGTGTGTGTGTGTAGAAGGGGAAACAAAGGGAGCAAGATGTCAAAACTTAAACATATACTCTCACCAGAAATCGAACTAAATAAAGAGAAAAGACCATATATTAACCTGCAAATGCCTAGGGCCTTGGAAGGCTGAAGAGCCGGGTAAATGGAAAAGCTGAACGCATAAGCAGATCCCAGGTAGTATCCTTCCTCCCACGGTCCCCCAAATAAATACTCTTGGTTATACGTCTCCTGTGGCCTGCCCCCAGCTTGGAAGAGCTAGTGACAGCGCGCATGCATCCGAGTGAACCATGTCATCTGTTCTCACTGCACACCTCTCCAGTGTGCCAGTCAAACTGACCTTTCACCTCGCCGCAGAGCACAGGATTGGGTGCTGTGAAGGCAGAACATGGCAGGCCGGGAGGGTTCAGGACAAATCTAGAAACTCAGAGAGACCCCAGAGGGACGCGGACTGGAGCAGGCTGCAGGCAAGCAGAGTGTGAAGACGGCTAGACTCAGGTTAGGTGGGCCAAAACCAAGTTCTGGTTCCGTCCATTCTCTAGAGCAAGAAACTTGAGCACCGTGACAGCCTTACCATTTAGTTGTGCTTGTCTGCTTCTGCCGGGCGTCAAAGTGCTTAAGGACCTGACCTGGGCAGGCTAAGCCATGTGTCCACCCCAGGGTCCTTTTCCTGTACAGTCCCTGGGTGACCTGCTGCCAGGGAAAGTGTGGGGAAGAACGTGCAGAAGGAGCCATGGGAAGCAAGGTTGGCAGCAGAGGGCACAGGAGTAGCAATCACTTACATGACTCACAAACCCATGCTACCCCTGGGTACTCCTTTCTCCAGGGCACCTGGGATGTTGGGGAAAATTCTTAACATTGAAAGGCAGCCCAGACATACATAGTTGTGAGGGCCTTTAAGGGCTCAGTGTGTGTGTTTGTGTGTGTGTGTGTGTGTGTGTGTGTGTGTGTGTGTGTGTGTGTGTG